>OZ025249.1:19726117-20022688 GCA_964019135.1 Arenicola marina
TTCACAGCCCCACCTCCGATCGGGCTAGCCACACAGGGAGGGGGGGGGAGGGGGGGCTGTGGAGGAGACTAGGTCATTGCTAGACTCCTTCACAGCCCCACCTCCCCTCGGGCTAGCCACACAGGGGAGGGGGGAGGGGGGCGGGGCTGTGGAGGAGACTAGGCCATTGCTAGGCTCTTTCACAGACCCACCTCCGCTCGGGCTAGCCACACGGGTGGGGGGGGGCTGTGGAGGAGACTAGGTCATTGTTAGGCTCTTCCACAGCCCCACCTCTGCTCGGGCTAGCCACACAGGGAGGAGGGGAGGGGGGGCTGTGGAGGAGACTAGGTCACTGCTAGGCTCTTTCACAGCCCCACCTCCGCTCGGGCTAGCCACACAGAGGGAGGCGGGGGCTGTGGAGGAGACTAGGTCATTGTTAGGCTCTTCCACAGCCCCACCTCCGCTCGGGCTAGCCACACAGGGAGGAGGGGAGGGGGGGCTGTGGAGGAGACTAGGTCATTGCTAGACTCCTTCACAGCCCCACCTCCCCTCGGGCTAGCCACACAGGGGAGGGGGGAGGGGGGCGGGGCTGTGGAGGAGACTAGGCCATTGCTAGGCTCTTTCACAGCCCCACCTCCGCTCGGGCTAGCCACACAGGGGGAGGGGGGGGGGCTGTGGAGGAGACTAGGTCATTGTTAGGCTCTTCCACAGCCCCACCTCCGCTCGGGCTAGCCACACAGGGAGGAGGGGAGGGGGGGCTGTGGAGGAGACTAGGTCATTGCTAGGCTCTTTCACAGCCCCACCTCCGCTCGGGCTAGCCACACAGGGGGAGGGGGGGGGGGCTGTGGAGGAGACTAGGTCATTGCTAGGCTCTTCCACAGCCCCACCTCCGCTCGGGCTAGCCACACAGGGGAGGGGGGGAGGGAGGGAGGGCTGTGGAGGAGACTAGGTCATTGCTAGGCTCTTTCACAGCCCCACCTCCGCTCGGGCTAGCCACACAGGGGGAGGGGGGGGGGGCTGTGGAGGAGACTAGGTCATTGTTAGGCTCTTCCACAGCCCCACCTCCGCTCGGGCTAGCCACACAGGGGAGGGGGGGAGGGAGGGAGGGCTGTGGAGGAGACTAGGTCATTGTTAGGCTCTTCCACAGCCCCACCTCCGCTCGGGCTAGCCACACAGGGGGGGGGGGGGGGGCTGTGGAGGAGACTAGGTCATTGTTAGGCTCTTCCACAGCCCCACCTCCGCTCGGGCTAGCCACACAGGGAGGAGGGGAGGGGGGCTGTGGAGGAGACTAGGCCATTGCTAGGCTCTTTCACAGACCCACCTCCGCTCGGTCTAGCCACACAGGGGTGGGGGGGCTGTGGAGGAGACTAGGTCATTGTTAGGCTCTTCCACAGCCCCACCTCCGCTCGGGCTAGCCACACAGGGGGGGGGGGGGGAGGGGGTGGGGGGGCTGTGGAGGAGACTAGGTCATTGTTAGGCTCTTCCACAGCCCCACCTCCGCTCGGGCTAGCCACACAGGGAGGAGGGGAGGGGGGGCTGTGGAGGAGACTAGGTCATTGCTAGGCTCTTTCACAGCCCCACCTCCGCTCGGGCTAGCCACACAGGGGGGGAGGGGCTGTGGAGGAGACTAGGTCATTATTAGGCTCTTTCACAGGCCCACCTCCGCTCGGGCTAGCCACACAGGGGGGGAGGGGCTGTGGAGGAGACTAGGTCATTGCTAGGCTCTTTCACAGCCCCATCTCCGTTCGGGCTAGCCACAGAGGGGGGGGGGGCTGTGGAGGAGACTAGGTCATTGCTAGGCTCTTTCACAGCCCCACCTCCGCTCGGGCTAGCCACACAGGGGGAGGGGGGGGGGCTGTGGAGGAGACTAGGTCATTGCTAGGCTCTTCCACAGCCCCACCTCCGCTCGGGCTAGCCACACAGGGAGGGGGGAGAGGGGGGCCTGTGGAGGAGACTAGGTCATTGCTAGGCTCTTCCACAGCCCCACCTCCGCTCGGGCTAGCCACACAGGGGGGGGGGGGGCTGTAGAGGAGACTAGGTCATTGCTAGGCTCTTTCACAGCCTCACCTCCGCTCGGGCTAGCCACACAGGGGTGGGGGGCGGGGGCTGTAGAGGAGACTAGGTCATTGCTAGGCTCTTTCACAGCCTCACCTCCGCTCGGGCTAGCCACACAGGGGGGGGGGGGGCTGTAGAGGAGACTAGGTCATTGCTAGGCTCTTTCACAGCCTCACCTCCGCTCGGGCTAGCCACACAGGGGGTGGGGGGAGGGGGGGCTGTGGAGGAGACTAGGTCATTGCCAGGCTCTTTCACAGCCTCACCTCCGCTCGGGCTAGCCACACAGGGGGGGGGGGGCTGTAGAGGAGACTAGGTCATTGCTGGGCTCTTCCACAGCCTCACCTCCGCTCGGGCTAGCCACACAGGGGGGGGGGGGGCGGGGGCTGTAGAGGAGACTAGGTCATTGCTAGAGTTCAAAACACAATGTTCAGTTCCAGTATGTAGCTCGATCTGTAATACATAAGATACACCTTGCGTTCGTTATCGGACAAAGCCACGCAATATAATGTAGTGCCCTAACTATCGGAAAGACGTGACGTGACACAATAATGTTCGTGAATGTGGGCTAAAGTTCAAATAACATATATCTAGTGTACTAATGGTTGCTAGATGGCTAAGTACCTGTGTTAAAGACTAAACACAGAGTTAAATTAGAATCGCAGTTCGCAATTAACTAGTGTAGTTACTCTTTATAAAATAATGTAAAACTCATTTCACTAAGCACAAGTTTACTTGACTGCATGTGAAATATGCACTGTAGATTTTGTTTAAGAGACACTGAAGCACGTAGTCGGGCAGATCTGGCCTTTAGGCATACGTGTAGGACAGCGGTTTTATACACACGGCACAGTCTGTATATTGTGATTGGCAACGGTTGCTTGTTTGGTTGGACATCTACCCAACAGCCTGTTTTGTAAGAACGTCGAAGCTGAGAGCACCTCGGGGCCTCAGAGATAATACCCAGTGCTGTTTCACCCGGTGGATTTCAGTTTATCGCACACTAGAAACCGAAAGCCGCCTGCTGGCAAAAAAAAAAGGGCCGAACTCAAAGGTTTCTGGTGTGAGTGTCCGCATCCCCAGCGGCATCGCGTCTCCCGCTTACTGAAATCAAAAGTCGGCTGTCTACTGGAAATCAAAGGGTACAATTAAACAAGCCTGCGATGGTGCCGGAAGCTCTCAATATCCCTATATCCCCCTATTTGTTGTACCGAGAGGAATGGTCGTCCCTTGTCAAAGAATGTACTTGCCAGTCGTACCCCTCATATTGCGAACATGGCCGGTACATCTAAAATCCACCTATCGAGCCTGCAGCGCCACCCGGCGAATGAAGAAGCTTGAGACGGATGAAGCTGCAGGCCCGGCATCGACCAGAGTTATCATCTTTTTTACAATTATAGTTTTGAGAGCCGAATTTACTTAAAATTTCTTATCGAGCTTTAATGTTGGTAGTAGCTAGGTTCTATAAAACTGTTGCTGAACATGGTGTGGTCGATCGTGTTTCGCCGCACAGAATGCAGTCCTGGAGGGCGGATCCGGGAATGTTGTGCATGTGGGGGCTCTTGAATAATTGACGATTTTGGGAGGGAGGGGGGCAGGAAAAATAAATTGACGATCGAGACGGGTGCAAGGTAACAAGTGGGTGGCGTGGGGGAGTATTGCGGAGGAAGGGTTATCAGGGGCTTTAAGCCGCTACGCCACCCGCCTCCACCCCATCACCCAAAGGGATACCTTAATCTGTCCTGCCGCATTCGGTGCTTCCTCGATCCAGTCATCCAGTATAGACAACGAAGTGACAGGAATGTTCCATTGTTTTAAACCCTGTAACTAAACAAAAGAATTAGTGTTACAGTTCAATGCATAGAACGAACCATAAATGGGTCGCCAAGTTCTGAGGTTATCTAAAGGAAAATGCCGGGCCCATATAATTTACATTTCCAGTTAAACTATAGGGAATTAACTAAACATTACACAATTTTTGTTTTAATCATACAATAGTAAAGTTCCAAGCGCCTTTGCACGACGATCCAACTTGCCATGGGCATCCGCCTCAGCGCGCTGATGATGACGTCACCGGCGATGAAGCGACCAGTAGGTTTAGACGACTACTACCACCGGAAGCAATAATAACGAAGCGGTTTAATTACCTAATTACACCGCGTTAGAGTTTTTACGCGGATGGTACATCCGGATGTTTACAATATGGCGGAGCAAGAACAACTTCTGTCGAGTCGGACGAAGAAGTTCAACGAAGAAGTAAACACCGAATTTACACCAACTGATGATGCAATCGGGATGACGATGGTGGATTAGGCATTGTTTATACAGGTCGTTGACGCATCGCGTGGTCAGTGAAACCGTGTTGCATTAGAATGGGGGGCGGGGAGAGGTTCGGGAAGCGGCAGTCGATGGTGTAACTTGATACAGCTGTTGTCTTAGAAACTCACTGTCACTGTAGGGTGTATGGACAGGATGGCCCGTACTACCAAAACGGTCGTATGGGTTATGGTGGTGGGGAGGGGTGGAGGGAGGAGAGGCGCGTGAAGCTAGCTGCCGGGTCGATTAGCGGGCCATGTGCATACTATGCAGCAGTGGGTGGAGGCAGGGGATGGCCATGGACAATATGGTTGGAACAGCTTCAGGCTTCAGTCTCAGCTTTATAGGTTCGTTTGGTCCTCTGACTACGTATTTAGCACACAGATCTTCCTCAAACCTATTTTTCTCAAAGTGGTCCAAACATACTCTTGAATGTTTGGGGGTTTAAGAACTCACACGAGCAATCTTGTGTAGCCATTGCCGCAAAAGCTGCTGGTCGCCTAGTGGATAGCGGTACTGAGAAATATATCCTTTTTTTATCCATGTTTGCTGTCTTTTTTTGCACTTGAATTGTTACAGTCAACAGCTGAACAGTACACCAGTTTCTTCTAAATCCATCAATGATTCAAATTTATAAGTCAATTTTGCTTATCATTATTCATGAGAGGTGTTCAGCTGAAAGTTTGTGCCAAAGACGCACCGCTACTCGCATGTAAACACATTTTTGGCTCAGCGGAAGGTCGACATCGGTGACGTCAACGCCTTGCGTGTGATTGGCTATCTCTGGTCACATGTTCAGAACATGTCGACACCCGCCTGACGGGCGAATATCAATGTTTTACACTGTTGATGTGTGATTTTCTCGATGATGGGTGCTTTTTAAACAAAACGCATAACGGCAAATAAATGTTATACCAACAGAGTTTAACTTTTTTATCACATTGCAGCCGCCCGGTATTTTCATTCAAACAAATCGATGGGGTTGGGGACTTGACAACGACGGACCGCCACGTTCGCAAATGGGGAAATGGTAGACACCATGGACCCGGACCCCTCTCACCGCTTGATACGCTAACCCCCTACACGTTTAAGTAGGTAGTTTTCTTTTGTTTTTTTTGCTGTATGCTATATTGTATTATATTGATTCCTGGTCGAAATAAATGAAGATGATGATGATGATTTATATATGACGCATTCAAGTTTAAGTGGTTATCATGGCCGCTTCAATTACTATGCGCGAATCACAGATGGCACAATGGATCACCAATGTACATCGTAAAACTAGTGAATACGAATCTGGAGCGCGCATGCGTATTATGTCATAAACAACATTCAACAGCTTCCGATTGGCCACTTGCTTCGCCTGTTCACTCATAAAAGAAAGGCAAATAATGGCGACATCCTTAAAATTTCTTCAGTTGGTGAAGAGAATCACGAAGGTGGGTCTGATTAATGGTGTGCGCATCGATTTTTGCTATGGGAGACATAGACGGCAGGCGGCTTACATGGTCACGACGGCTGCAGAAACTCCCGACTTCCTCAGGCGATGGTGAAGGCACAGAAGCTCAGCCTCAGGAAGACAAGACAAGGAAAGTGGCGATTACCAATGTAAACAATATTTTATGGAATTTCTCTGACATGAATAGCCTTTGACCAAAAAAAATCCACATCACATAAGTGTTCGGTTTTCCGACTCATAGTCATGAAACTACGAGATTCAAACATATATAGTTTTTAAGAAAACAAATACCCGTGTTCATCGAGAGCCAGCATGAGCCGCCGTCGGCACGAGATACAGGGGCCTGAGCGGCCTGATAAACCCAGCCGACAGAAACAAACGGCTTGTGAACTGGTCCCAGGCCGCGGTGGCCGTCCGCCAGACGGCCTTATCTTGTCATTGCCAGATGAGGTCACGTTTTCCATTTCCTCACAGCCTCCACTTACCCTATGTACAAATTATCAACTAATGCGTTCGCGCATTAGTCGCCGGTGAAGAAAGACGGCGCAGGCTTGTGTCACCCTCCCTCCCCCAACTCCTCTCTCTCGCTCTCTCCCTATCTCTCTCCCTCACTCTCTGTATCTCTGTCAGTCTTTGGCTGTCTCGCGCTCTCCATTATCTTGCTCTTTTGTTCTGTATCTCGTCTATCTCTTCCTCTTTTCATTTCTTTCGGCTTAATTCTGGCGCGTCCGTCTGCTTTCTAAGCCGTATCCAAACGTCCCAATCCCAGCTCAGTACACACATTTAATCACAGCTGTGGAAGCTTCTCCTAACGGCGGCATCATTCGCTCCAGACAACAGGGACCTGCGAGTCTAGCTAGAGCTTGGATAGATCTTGACCACACCGTCCCAGCGTCCCAAAAGGAGGTGGCCTTCATATCTTAGTTGATAGGGCGCTGAGCTAACGGACTCGGGTTCGATCCTCGACCAAAATTGCATCTCCATCCGGGTATTATTGCGCACAACATTCATCTCATTGTAAACCAGCAGATTCCTTGGCCCAGATTATTTTGAATTATTTTTTTTATGGTATCAGTGTTGTCCATAAACGTCGCATCACTATTTCTACCAACATAAAATTTAATTTGCTATAATTATTATTGTACGTATTATCAATATTTTCCGCATTGATGCGAAAGATAATTAATCAGTGAATCGTACGTGAGACATAGCTTTGTCATACATATAAGTTGACATTTAAAAACTAAAAACTGACGATTTTTCTTTCAGCAATATCATTTGTTAATAAAATTCTCGATTTCCTAAAATATACGTGTGGTTAAAATTACAATGTTCAGCAGTTAAATGACTCACATATTGTGATGTAGAGCCTTTATTTGTATGTCGGTGGCACTCTGACCATTTGGCCCAGTTGTCATCACAGTGAACGGTGCACACCTCCAAGTAATTCCCCATTATGCGCCATATCTGAAATCCAACTTACGCGAGCTGTTAATCTCTGGCTGTCTTCTTTCGGATAAGAGCTCATGTTAGCAAAGTGTCCGTCAACTTCACCAAGCAAACCAATTGTAAATCCTACTTAAATGCCATGGTCTTTCGTTGAGAAGTTGCTCCATTATCGGGCTTCTACATATCAGCTGGTTATCGGTGTTTAGTTACTGTGTACGTGTAACGGTTGGTAACCTGGGTGTTGGACCCACTGAACAAGCAACGGGCGCCGTAAATTTTTGAAACAAGATTTGCTAGCCGCTTTCGTTGTTTATCTTACGAACCAACCTGTCTGGTTCAAGTTCGAATTGCCAGAGTTCCGCCCTGCTAACCATTAATTGTTCATTCCCTGCTCATAAATTCTATTGTATATCCCCTCCTCCCCGACCCTGCAATATATAACGTCATTCGGTGCGTTCCATGTTTACGATAAAACGCTAGCGTATGGTTCTTACTTTTCCTCGCTTTCTGCCAACCCGGACATTCGCTCTGAATCAAACAGTTAATCTTTGCAACTGGCCGTCTTGAATTCCTAGAACCTTACTAGTCACTGCTGATTGAACGGTTCGTATTGGTTTCATATTTCTGTGTTCCTCGTCTGACTGATTCGTTTTACGCCACCGTGCCCGCTGGGTTTGCAAGGCCGCGTGGGGGGTGTGGGGGGGGGGTGCCCGGGGGGCGGGGGGGGGGGGTGACTGGTTATGTCTAAGTGTTTCTATCAGCAATGTGGTGGCGTGATAGATTAATCGCGTGTCGGTCTTGGCCAGCCGAAGAAAGGGTTTAAGTTTCCTCTCTGCCAATAACTGTTGGCATAGGTCTCATGTCGCCCTTGAGTCCAGCCGACGGAAGGATACCGGAACATGGTTCAGCTTTCTTTCAATCTTGCCGTTGTCAGTTATAAACTACGCCTCGCCTCAGACAATGCACCCATGCCCCCCCCCCACCCCCCAAAAAAAACCCAAACCTTAAACCCACCCTTGCGCACTAACCCGTATCAGACCATGCACCCTTAATAGACAATGAGCCTATTTAAACTAGTAATAAACCATTCATCAACTCACGCACACTGACATACTAAACAATCACGTAAACATCCATATCAGACCATGCACCCAAATCCAACGCATTCAAATCCATATCCGACCCTGCACTCAAATACTTATCAGACCACACACCCAAATCCATATCAGACCATGCTCCCAAATCCATATCAGACCATGCTCCCAAATCCACATCAGACCATGCATCCACATCCACATCACACCATGCATCCACATCCACATCAGACCATGCATCCACATCCATATCAGACCATGCTCCCAAATCCACATCACACCATGCATCCACATCCACATCAGACCATGCATCCACATCCACATCAGACCATGCTCCCAAATCCACATCAGACCATGCTCCCAAATCCAAATCAGACCATGCATCCACATCCACATCACACCATGCATCCACATCCACATCAGACCATGCATCCACATCCATATCAGACCATGCATCCACATCCATATCAGACCATGCTCCCAAATCCACATCAGACCATGCTCCCAAATCCACATCAGACCATGCATCCACATCCATATCAGACCATGCATCCACATCCACATCAGACCATGCATTCAAACGATTAAGAGACCAAAACCTCACCGACAATCTCCACCTCACACTAGATCGTGCCCCTTTGCTTTCTTACAACTCACCCTCATATTCCAGTTGTCTGGGGTCAATTTAATTTTTAGCCGTCAATACACATTTTATTGGCCTTATCTACCTTACATGTTTATAATTCTTTCCCTCCTCATACTACCTTCGGCCACATGGTATTGCAACATGCGACACGTTCGCATCCGGTATATCTTTTTTGTTGTTGTTGATAATTTGGTCAATGGACCAGGGCCTTTTTTTTTACAAATAAAAGCCTCATTTCTCTTCAGCCCCTAACCAATCCACTTCCATTTGAACAATGATCAAATTGCCAATCCATCGAAGCTACTATGCTAACTCCTCAACCTTATTACCTCGCCACCCATTCCTTTATCTCCCAGGGCGTAACGTACGACGCTTGTCACCCCCCCCCCCACCCCCCCGCCTACACACACACCCCCACTCATGCCCACCCGATCTTTACAGCACACAACGGTGTCATACTATTTCAGTGTCTCATGTACGGAGTGAAGTAAGCGGCTATAAAGCCACAGCCCCGTGTAATAACGCCGTACCTAAGTCTGCCCCCCCTCCTCCCCCACACACCGCCCGCCTAGCCATATGGTCCCGGCCCCAGACCTTCTCCCCTCCCCCATACTATATGGCTTGGTCTTATTACAATCGCTGCTCCCACAGATGCAGATTGAACATATGAACTGGGGTAAAAACAGTTGTCCGTGATATAAAAGCAATTTGAATTCGTATCTTCTGGGCGCACGGTCGTCCCGATTCGATCCCAGCCTCGTGTTATAAAAGTTTCCGGAGCCAGGGGTGCAACAAATTGGATGTAACGTAGCACTTAGGTTGAGACCGACGTATCTGGAGCGCAAACAATAACTTTTAGTGTAGAATAATGTAGAACCAAGTTGATGGCGAAAGGAAATGCCAATTCGGGAAAGTGACTTGAGTCAGCGGTGATCTAATTTTTTGGGGAAGATTTTGTTTATATTCTATTATATTTTGATGGAAAAGTCGAATAGTAGAATGACTAGAATGTGAGACGGGCTGAGATTGAGAAAGAAAGATAGAGAATCATAGAAAGAGAGAATGGGGTGAGACAGAGAGAGAGAGAGAGCAGGGAGAGAGAGAGAGAGCGGGGAGAGACAGAGAGAGCGGGAGAGAAAGAGAGCGGGGAGAGAAAGAGCGAGCGGGGAGAGAAAGAGCGAGCGGGGAGAGACAGAGAGAGCGGGGAGAGACAGAGCGAGCGGGGAGAGACAGAGAGAGCGGGGAGAGAAAGAGAGCGGGGAGAGAAAGAGCGAGCGGGGAGAGACAGAGCGAGCGGGGAGAGACAGAGAGAGCGGGGAGAGAAAGAGAGCGGGAGAGAAAGAGAGCGGGGAGAGACAGAGCGAGCGGGGAGAGACAGAGAGAGCGGGGAGAGAAAGACAGCGGGGAGAGAAAGAGCGAGCGGGGAGAGACAGAGCGAGCGGGGAGAGACTGAGAGAGCGGGGAGAGAAAGAGAGCGGGAGAGAAAGAGAGCGGGGAGAGAAAGAGCGAGCGGGGAGAGAAAGAGCGAGCGGGGAGAGACAGAGAGAGCGGGGAGAGACAGAGCGAGCGGGGAGAGACAGAGAGAGCGGGGAGAGAAAGAGAGCGGGGAGAGAAAGAGAGCGGGGAGAGACAGAGCGAGCGGGGAGAGACAGAGCGAGCGGGGAGAGAAAGAGAGCGGGGAGAGAAAGAGAGCGGGGAGAGACAGAGCGGGGAGAGAAAGAGCGAGCGGGGAGAGACAGAGCGAGCGGGGAGAGACAAAGAGAGCGGGGAGAGAAAAAGAGCGGGGAGAGAAAGAGCGAGCGTGGAGAGACAGAGCGAGCGGGGAGAGACAGAGAGAGCGGGGAGAGAAAGAGAGCGGGGAGAGAAAGAGAGAGCGGGGAGAGACAGAGCGAGCGGGGAGAGAAAGAGCGAGCGGGGAGAGACAGAGAGAGCGGGGAGAGACAGAGCGAGCGGGGAGAGACAGAGAGAGCGGGGAGAGAAAGAGAGCGGGGAGAGAAAGAGAGCGGGGAGAGACAGAGCGAGCGGGGAGAGACAGAGAGAGCGGGGAGAGAAAGAGAGCGGGGAGAGAAAGAGCGAGCGGGGAGAGACAGAGCGAGCGGGGAGAGACAAAGAGAGCGGGGAGAGAAAAAGAGCGGGGAGAGAAAGAGCGAGCGGGGAGAGACAGAGCGAGCGGGGAGAGACAGAGAGAGCGGGGAGAGAAAGAGAGCGGGGAGAGAAAGAGAGCGGGGAGAGACAGAGCGAGCGGGGAGAGACAGAGAGAGCGGGGAGAGAAAGAGAGCGGGGAGAGAAAGAGAGAGCGGGGAGAGACAGAGCGAGCGGGGAGAGAAAGAGCGAGCGGGGAGAGACAGAGAGAGCGGGGAGAGACAGAGCGAGCGGGGAGAGACAGAGAGAGCGGGGAGAGAAAGAGAGCGGGGAGAGAAAGAGAGCGGGGAGAGACAGAGCGAGCGGGGAGAGACAGAGAGAGCGGGGAGAGAAAGAGAGCGGGGAGAGAAAGAGCGAGCGGGGAGAGACAGAGCGAGCGGGGAGAGACAGAGAGAGCGGGGAGAGAAAGAGAGCGGGGAGAGAAAGAGCGAGCGGGGAGAGACAGAGCGAGCGGGGAGAGACAGAGAGAGCGGGAGAGAAAGAGAGCGGGGAGAGAAAGAGAGCGGGGAGAGACAGAGCGAGCGGGGAGAGACAGAGCGAGCGGGGAGAGACAGAGAGAGCGGGGAGAGAAAGAGAGCGGGAGAGAAAGAGCGGGGAGAGAAAGAGCGAGCGGGGAGAGACAGAGCGAGCGGGGAGAGACAGAGAGAGCGGGGAGAGAAAGAGAGCGGGGAGAGACAGAGCGAGCGGGGAGAGACAGAGAGAGCGGGGAGAGAAAGAGAGCGGGGAGAGACAGAGCGAGCGGGGAGAGACAGAGAGAGCGGGGAGAGAAAGAGAGCGGGGAGAGAAAGAGAGAGCGGGGAGAGACAGAGCGAGCGGGGAGAGACAGAGAGAGCGGGGAGAGACAGAGCGAGCGGGGAGAGACAGAGAGAGCGGGGAAAGAAAGAGAGCGGGGAGAGAAAGAGAGCGGGGAGAGACAGAGCGAGCGGGGAGAGACAGAGAGAGCGGGGAGAGAAAGAGAGCGGGGAGAGAAAGAGAGCGGGGAGAGACAGAGCGAGCGGGGAGAGACAGAGAGAGCGGGGAGAGAAAGAGAGCGGGGAGAGAAAGAGCGAGCGGGGAGAGACAGAGCGAGCGGGGAGAGACAGAGAGAGCGGGGAGAGAAAGAGAGCGGGAGAGAAAGAGCGGGGAGAGAAAGAGCGAGCGGGGAGAGACAGAGCGAGCGGGGAGAGAAAGAGAGCGGGGAGAGAAAGAGCGAGCGGGGAGAGAAAGAGAGCGGGAGAGAAAGAGCGGGGAGAGAAAGAGCGAGCGGGGAGAGACAGAACGAGCGGGGAGAGACAGAGAGAGCGGGAGAGAAAGAGAGCGGGGAGAGCAAGAGAGAGCGGGGAGAGACAGAGAGAGCGGGAGAGAAAGAGAGCGGGGAGAGAAAGAGAGAGCGGGGAGAGACAGAGCGAGCGGGGAGAGACAGATGGAGCGGGGACAGACGGAGCGAGAGAGAGCGGGGAGGGAGAGGGAAACAGAAAGTGGATGCGCGTTGGTGTGTCTGGGGGAGAGAGGGAGAGTCCGGTGCTTAGTTGCCTCCATCAGGCCCCTTACCCCGCGGCCAAGCCATGTCTGACAGCGAATGAGTGACGAGCATGTCTGCCAAATGAATATTGGCATTATCTGAACAGATAGTGCGGACCAATCCATTACGGCCTTTCCCCATTGCGGCTTTTCAATTGATGATTCGATTTTGCGTTGTGGCGATAGAAGCGGCGTCCATGCCTTCCTACGGCTGACTCCCCGCTCTCCCAGGGGTCCAATCGAGAGTCGGGGGCGTCGCCGGAGGTCCTGGTCGCCCGCCTTCCGGACCGCGGCACCCTAGGACACGCGGGACCCCCTGAGACACGGATTCAACGGGGTCAGAGCGGAACTGCCACCGCTGCTGTTAGACCCGTCTCCCCCCGTTGTTATCTCTGTTTGCCCCTCTACCCGACTCCAGTCGCCTGCCCCGTCCGCCACCCCCACCCCCACCCCACATGCCATTTAAATACTAAGTTGCCGCCTCGCCTGGAATCCCCCCCGCTCCCCCCCCCCTGTCGCCCCTGCCCCATTATGACGAGGACCTGTGACGTCATCACCAGTGCCTCCAGCTTCCGGTCTTGCCTTTGATGGGTAATAAGCGGCACAAATCGAGCTGACGTCAGCTGGTATCGTACGGCATCCATCCCGCCGTCGCCATAATGGCACAAAGGAAGGTGTCCCTGCTCGTCCCTGCTCCCCGGTGACCTCCACGGCCCGCCCGACATCAGGCAGGGCAGCCGACCGTATACATTGCCCGCCAACTCTACCGTGTAGCCGCAGATAAAACCACTCAGCATTGCCAAGGACAAACGGTGTCCACCTACGGATGGTCATGTGACCTCTGTGACGTCAGCGACACCCGCTGGCAAGATAGTACGCCATATTTAATCTTGGCGCCATGGTTGACTCTTGCCACCTGTGACCTGTGACCGGATTTGACCCTATTTGGCGTGACTTGACGTGACGTGACCTGACCTGACCCGAACCTGACGACACAGCCAGATAAAGCTCGCTTGTATTGTAAACTGTCAATCCATTTTGAAACTCATCTTCTGTTGATGTGACAGCCATCCCTTTAATCTGGTGACCCCAAGTCAGTCGGCGAGGCGCAGTTGCGGGCGGAGAGGTGGAGACAGAAACAAGATCCCAGAAAACGGCAAAAGAAACGTAAATAAATTGCATTTATAAAATGGAAATCCTTTTTATTGAAGGCGATTTTTCAACGGATTTGACATCAAGCGAGAGAGAGAGCGAGATCATGGTATGCACAACTGCCGCGAGATTGGCACTGTGGTGGCCAGATGGCGCCACCGGTGGGGAGTGAATATCAACGACATTTAACTCGGCGGCGAACGGCGGTATAGCTGTACAGACACATATACGAGAAAACCAAGCTTTCATGGAGCATAAGGCGCAACGATTTAAAGACAATGTTATCATATGCGGGCGGACGTGGCGTCTGCATGTATGATCATTGAGCAAGGTTTGCTTAATTTCGTTCACTGGGCATTAATCGTTCTTAAAAGTTGTATAGGAATAATTCTAAAATCCCTCCTTTGGAAAGGTCTAGGACTAAAGCGATGACAGCTCGTGGTGGGTATGCGTTGAGACAATGTTATCCCTATGTTGTGCGCCAACGTTTGGCGAGGTTTACGAAGTCCACTGAAGCGACTGACCGACTAAGACTTCACTAACTGGTCTCACTGGTTGCCATAACAATACCACAACTAACGCCAAACCGAAAACCCAGGCCGCGCATGACTGTATGAGTATTATCCAGGCACGCTTAGTACATCTACCACCGAACAATTTTAATATGACAATATCGGAAAGGAGCAAGATTTGTTTAGCAAAAAAAGGTAAAACATGAACAAGTTTGAATGCGTCCTGTATGCCTCGCCGTTTAAATGTTAGAGAGACAAATATTATTTAATGCAAAGGATTCCTCTTCCATCTAGATCATTCTAGGGCTTGATTTGTTACAATGGAAACGCCAGTCGGTTTTCCCGAATCGATGATGCGGGCATAACATACGCGCATACACACATACATACATACATATATACATTGAGGCATTGATTGTGAACCACTTAGTAACCAGTTTCATCAACAAGTCCTAATAATAATGGCATCGCAACAATGAATGACACCAAGAAGATAACGATAACAGTCCTGATGGTCGCCTCGAAGCAGGAAATAAACACCGAAAAAAAGAAAAACAACCCGACGTACTCGATCTGTATAGTCCAACAAATGCCGGTATCACACGTCGTTATGGTGATTATTTAAAACCGCGTCTTTGTTCACGTGGTGAGTCAATGCCGTCATTTCCGCCCGCGTCGTGGCTGTCTGGAGACGTAAGAACTCTGCGTTCCCCGCACAAGTCGTCAGCAGCGACTCCCGGAATTTGCGGCTGGTTAAGATGTAAATGACGAAGTTGACTGCGGAGTTGGTGACGGCCAGCATGTCGCTGATGGCCGTGTAGTAATAGTGCCAGTTACCGCACGTTCGCTCGTCGGCGTCGAGGAAGGTCCAGAAGACGTGGTCCAGAAAGGTGGGAGTCTGGCAGAACATGAAGACACAGATGACGACGATGAGGACCAACGTGACGTCCTGCTGGTAACCCCCCTTCCCCATCTCCATCCGCCGCTCGGCTCGCTTCTTCAGCGCCTTGATGAGCTTAACGTTGAGGAAGGCGAGCGAGATGAGCGGCCCCCCATGCATGATGACGAAATACATGATATTGCTGTAGATGATGCGATAGTAGCGGTTGGCACCGAAGGCACTGATCTCGAACCCCATCTTGGATTGGTTGAAGGCCACGCATTCCTCCATCTTGTTGTACTCGAAGAAGCGCGGTATGTTGTAGAGGACGGCGAAGAGGGCGACGCAGATGACGTGTCGCTTGGCCTGGTCCGTCGAGCACATGGTGCCGCTTCTGAAGGGCTTGCACACGGCCATGTAGCGGTTCAGCGACACCAGCACCGTGAGCAGGATGGTGCCCGTGTAGGGGATCAGGTAGCAGGGCCAGAGGAACGGTAGCAGGTTCATGTACAGCTCGTAGTAGGCCTGCATGTAGCCGTTGTACGGGTAGACGGAGGGGGCTGAGTAGAGGGGCAGGGCGGTCACCAGGACCAGGCAGTCGGCCACGGCCAGGGCTCGCAGTAGGAAGGCCGTCGCCGTCTTGCTCTGGTCCTTCAGCAGCACCGAGAAGGAGACGACGTTGCCGATAAGGCCCAGCATGCAGAGCGACCCCACACCCACCGTGTACACCACAAAGTCGAAGAGGGCACACTGGTCGGTGATGTTGAACTTGGCCGGCTGAGTCTGATTCTCACTCACGTTTAGGCATTTCGCCATTTTCGAATCCATCATGGCGTGTATTTATAGAACGTATATATATAATCGATTTGGTTATTTGCCAATAATTGAAAGAAAAAGTAAGCAAGTGACCGCATCGATTCGTTGTTTCATGTCAGGTTGGGGACGATGACGTCAGACAGGGGCGTTCGAGATGATCCATCACCCGGCAAAGAGCACGCACTCGTCGATAATCCAGGCCCTGACATTCACTGAAATATACAAAGAAATTAAGGTTTGAGACGACTTATTTAGACCTAGTGATCGCTCATGTTTACCTGTTCTGACTGACTTACTGCGCTTACAGATCAGTTGTGACCGAAATGAAGCACGGTTGTCTTTCAAATTGAAATGGTTGATAATCGAAATATTCGTTTTCATCGCACACTGTGACACTGGAGACATGGGTACATAGCGGAGGGCTGCGAGACCACACGGAGGGTAAAGGCTATAGGTACACACTGCGGGAACCCACTGACGCTGCACGCTATAGGTACACACTGTAGGTACACACCGGGTACACACTGCGGGTGCACACTACGGGAACACACTGTAGGTAAACACCGGGTACACACTGCGGGTACACACTACGGGAACACACTGCGAATACACACTAGATACACTGCGGGTACACACTGCGAGTACACACTGTATGTAGATCCTGGGTACACACTGCGGGTATACACTGCGGGTACACACTGCGGGTACACACTGTAGGTACACACTGTATGTACACACTGTATGCACACCCTGGGTACACACTGCGGGTACACACTGTGGGTACACACTGTGGGTACACACTGCGGGTACACACTGCGGGTATGCACTGCGGGTACACACTGCGGTGACACACTGTGGGTACACACTGTATGTGCATACTGTATGTACACCCTGGGTACACACTGCGGGTACACACTGCGGGTACACGCTGCGGGTACACACTGTGGGTACACACTGTGGGTACACACTGTGGGTACACACTGTATGTACACACTGGGTACACACTGCGGGTACACACTGCGGGTATACACTGCGGGTACACACTGCGGGTACACACTGCGAGTACACCCTGTGGGTACCCACTGCGGGTACACACTGCGGGTACACACTACGGGAACACACTGCGAATACACACTAGATACACTGCGGGTACACACTGTATGTACACACTGTATGTACACCCTGGGTACACACTGCGGGTACACACTGTGGGTACACACTGCGGGTACACACTGCGGGTACTCACTGCGGGTACACACTGCGGGTACACACTGCGGTACACACTGTATGCACACCCTGGGTACACACTGCGGGTACAAACTGCGGGTACACACTGCGGTGACACACTGTGGGTACACACTGCGGGTATGCACTGCGGGTACACTCTGCGGTACACACTGTATGCACACCCTGGGTACACACTGCGGGTACACACTGTGGGTACACACTGCGGTGACACACTGTGGGTACACACTGCGGGTATGCACTGCGGGTACACTCTGCATGTACACACTGTATGTATACACTGTATGTACACACTGTATGTACACCCTGTGTACACACTGCGGGTACACACTGTGGGTACAAACTGCGGGTACACACTGCGGTGACACACTGTGGGTACACACTGCGGGTACTTACTGCGGATACACACTGCGGGTACACACTCCGGTCGCTTGTTCTAAGCCTGGCACGTGTTGACAACCAACCAGATAAAATGTTAATTAGAAGGTTGCATACTGATGTGAATAATGAGTTAAATAATGAGAGGCAAAATAAAACCTGGCCTTTAAGTACACAATGCAGATGATTTACTGTCAAACCGCCGACGGCTGCTGTGTGCAGTGTAACGGTTGATTTAAATCGATATAATTAAAACGTGCTTTAGTGTGATTTACGCGTCGCCGTAATTGGATAATTATTTTCTTCGTGGCTTGCTTTCAGAGGCTCCAGACACGTTTCCATACCAAACCAATTAGTGTTGCCACTGATGTGATGGGGCTAGTGTACATATAGGCCGCTTTTAATCCATATGGTAGCAATTATACCAATACCAAAGGTTCTTAGCTCGGGTCTTGTACCAACAAGCGACACAATAATCTTGCCTAATTAATGCGTCCACAACCTTTGTCATACAAACCACTTCAGAGGCAGAGGCTACTCGGAACTAGTTGCTGGTACAGATCTATACGCGCCTGTGAATACCAGCATCATACCCTTTATAACGTTGTATTGCCTCCATCCGTTTGGATGTGGGGAAATGTGCCAACGGAATTAATAGATAATTGTTACGTTAAAATATCTCACATGTAACATCCTACCCATTGACTTCATAATGTGTACATACGCCATACAAACGAAACGCAATTATCGTGTTGTCTTAAGGTGAGCAAACCCTCGCGTAGGGGAATCAATTCGTAGAACTGAGTTTGAAAGACTTACTTTTCATATGCAGGTCCTTGTATATCCTTGAGCGCTGAATGCTTGCGTCAAAGCCATTACCGGCTGCGGCAATCCCATTGTGGGTGGTCCTTTCTTTCATCTGCTATTCCGATTGGGCGGCAGGACCCGCGTGGGTCCCTTCACTGCTGACACCAATAACAGGCCGGCGCTTCCTTAGACACGACGCGCGGGGTGACGGCGGATGAACTGAAAGATTCCGCTCGGCGGGTTGACGCGCTACTTGCCGCCTGCCGGCCCGCCCGCCCGCTCGCCGGCCTACCTACCGGCCTCCCCGCCTCCCGGCCTGCCCACCTCCCTGCCTGCTCGCCCGGCCGGCGGTGTGGATGGCCCTCGCGGCTGGGAGAGTTGATGACGGAGTCCGGTGGTCGTTGATGAATGAATCCAGCCGCCCACAAGGCCGGTCTACATGGGGGGGTTTAACTGGGTGCCGGTCTCCTTGGTGGAATCAACTGCGCCCAACGTGTTTGCACAACAAAGGCGTTTCGCCGCATGTATATATAGGGCGAGTCGGCGGTGGTGACGGCAGAGGGCCCCGATTGAGCCGGTCCCAGTCAATATCTCTCGGCATTGCCACCAATCTGCCGAGTCCCGGCGTTTGGTGGGCTTCAGTAAAATGTCAATCGGTAAACTGTCTACGTGCGCGCTGCTGTTTGATCACAAGAGGATTTGATCAACCTTGACCGACGATATTAAATTGTGCTAAACGCACGCTAAAGATCTTTCCGTAAACACGAAGGATACCTAAAATGGAGAACAAAGAAAAGCAATTAGAAATTTAGACAATTAATGTACACATAGGTATGATTTCATGTATCATCTTGGTTTTACTTGCACATATCATTTTCTTTGCCTTGCTGTCTAATAGCCAATTATAGCGTGTCATGACAGCACGCTTCTGTGTCTTGTTTTCTCTGGCCAAGTGTTCACAGAGCGTGCGTAGTAATTCGATCCCCCATGGTGGTGCGTTTTAACCAGGGATCATTAACCAACACACCCAACACAATAAACATTTGGGATGTTTTTCAGGAAAGGTCCGTGAACAACGCTACATCTTTTTATGCCATCCATATCGGTTTTTGTGGACATCATTAAGACGTGGGGCTTCCAATTAGGACCGGAATGCCATCGGGTCGACCGAGTACGGAGCTAGCGGTAGGGGTGTCTCCCAGGTCGCACAATCCATCATTGCCTCCGCAATTCCTCACGGAATACACGGCGGTATCCATTAGACAATTAACAGGCTGGTTCAGGGACCCTCCGCCTATCCCAGGGGCACTGGGAGGGCGTACTGGAACGATGATAATGTAGCACTCCCACTGCAGTCACCTCACTACGAATGACGCACAACATGAATGACACAATTTGATGTGCCACTATGTTACATTTACAACGACGAGTGACATTGTTTCAGCGGCATTAAACATTGCATAAAGTTACAGAACGCCACAAGGAGGGGCCATATTTATATAGTCAGAATCAAGGAATGCGTGCGGTACCATGCGCCGTTTCTCCTGGATGACAAACCTATCTAGAACTTCGGCGAAGGTTTTTTCTCCTCAGCGGTCAAGATGAAGAGTCCTTGGCCTAGCTTGACCTAGCTTGTGTCGGGAGTGTGTAAGATAGATGAGCGAGGACTACAGGAGTGAGTGTGATAGTGATCTGAATCCCGGACTAATCTATGAAGGTATCGACTGACACGCATTACATGTGTCTCCGGCCTTCCTTCCTTCCGGCGTACGGTTAGCCGCAAAGGGAGGCGGGAGAGACGTAGGGTCGTGAGCCGCGTAGTGAGTAAGACGCCCGGGGAGCGTCACATGATCATATGAGTGTAATCCCACTTGTGATGCCACGCTACTGGCTCGTACTCACACCTTACGCCGGGTGAAGCAGATATCAATCTATCGTTACTAATAAGCACATGACCCGCTGCATGCCACCCAGCGGCTCCCTCTGTACTGCCATCAGACAGGACCTCCCCTGCCCCACACCTCATTCCCTCTCTCTCTCTCTCTCTATCTCTCTCTCTCTCTCTCTCTCTCTCTCCCCTCCCCCCCCCCCTCTCTCCCACTCTCCCTCTCTCTCTCTCTCTCTCTTTGTCACGCAGCCAAAGAATATTTCGCACCTGCCATAGCTTCACGGGAACCTATCAGCAGCCATCCCAGCAGCAGAAAACAGATCTGACTAAGCCATATACGCATGCAATTCATGAAGTTGAAATGATCTTCAGCGCATCCTAGGTATTCACCTTAAAGCTGTTCATACAACCATTTTCAATCTGTATTATTAGTTTTTAAATGTTTCGTATAAATGCGCTGGAATGTGCTATTTCTGACTGTTTGAATGTTAACTCAACGAAATAGAAATGTTTCATATTAAAGTGAGTCTTCAGTTGGTTCAGGTGCCCGGTTTCAACGTTTCTTTTGTTAGTGGTAGGTTGACTCTATAGTATTGTTAAGCACAGAACAAAAAAACAAAAATTCTCTTTCAACTTCTCTCTAAGTACAATGGAATTACAAGTTATATTTCACTAGATTAAGAACAGTATAGCAGTCCTGTCTGAGGCGCTCCCCTCTTGGCATGCCTGGTTGCTACGCCACAAGCTGAAACAAGGCCCATGTCACACGAGTGTTGTCATATTCGCTTTGGTAATAGAGTGTACCGGCCCATCGTTTTATAGCAATTTATAATGGGTACACATCGCATAAACAGTTAAGTATTCTTTGAAATATGTATTCCTGAATTAGCTCTCCAGACAACATAAGTTCCAGCAAGATCATTATTTCCGCACTGATGAACATCAGTAAACCGGGAATATGACCGCTTTCCGGCTACGCACAGCGCAGTGAAACCCGTTACTATCACTGGCTGGCATTTACATCAGCTATTTTCTCGGCGTATATGCCTTCATCTTATTCCTAAAACGGTATTCTTTGATAGTCAAGATAATTGTCTATACAAAATGTGTTTTTATTTATTATGACAAACCGTTGAAAATTATGCAGCTATAAAGCCATACTATCTTTATGCGTGGTCAGTGTACGGCAGAGCAAGCTAGAGTTACCCGAAACACGCGCATGCCAGAATTGCTCCTGAAACGGTCTATTATTGCGATTGAAGAACTAAGTGGCAATATGGGACAATTAACGAAAGTCCAAGGTTACCCCCACAAGATATTCAATTCCACCATGATTGGTCCCATGCATAATTCAATATACAAATTGATGACCTTTGCTAGCCTGTGAATTTGTAATGTCGTCAATTGATTATCTGATCTTGGGACAACAGTATCTATGTATTTCACCAAGCATAATAAATAATGTTCTGTCCATTGTGCGTATTAATGGTGCAATTATGGCGGGCCATCCTAATATTTATTCCCTAATTCTTGATATCAATAATACAGAATCAAGCATATGTAGCATTGATATCAAGCATTGAATTGTTGATATCAATAATAAAATTGATGATATCGATAATTGAATTGATGATACCAATAATTGAATTGACGATATCGATAATTGAATTGGTGATATCAATAACATAATTGATGATATCGATAATTGAATTGACGATATCAATAATTGAATTGATGATATCGATAATTGAATTGGTGATATCAATAACATAATTAATGATATCGATAATTAAATTGGTGATATCAATAATTGAATTGTTGATATAAATATTTGAATTGTTAATATCAAACATTGAATTGTTCATATACAGCATCGAATTGTTAATATACAGCATTGAATCGTTGATATCGAGAATCGAATTGTTAATATCAAGAATTTAATGGCTGATCTGAAGAACTGAATTGTTAATATCAAGCATTGAATTGTGGATGTGAAGAATTGAATTGTTGATACCAAGCATTAGGCAAAAGAGGTTGGGGTGGCTCGCCATATGTAATGATCGATGAAGAACCTTTATAGTCTCCTCTGGAAGCCACGCATGGCTCCGTGAATTAGCTCAGGGATATGGCTTCTTCAACCTCCGTTCGACCTCACCATGACCTTGTGTTACCTTCAGGGATGGCACACGTGCCGCGATACTCATCATCAAATTGCTCGCTCCGCGCTGGCTGGAAAGACCATTCACAAGACCTCGTTCCCTCTACCCCGTCGACCAATCCCTACAATGTCTCTCTCCTTATCTCAGAGTGGCCCATCCTGCTACAAGTAGTTTAATGGACTGGTGCGGTGACCTTTAGACGGCTAACCGACAAGCTCCATCGCATGTTCAGTAATCTTAGGACATGTGAGGGACTATGGTTGGCAGCAAATTTTTACGAGAACGAGGTGACCTTATCTGAACCACGCACAAACGATTTGACAGATTCGTGCACCAGCTGGGGCACCATCTTTACGGTGTGTGCTTTGCGCTGGCGTTCATCATATGACACGACAGCGTAGGAAATGACAACCACGCAAGATGATATAAACAAAGTTTTCCATGGAAGAAAAGCTCACAGCAGTAGATCACATGACCGAAAACGGTGCAGAATGTATGACCTGGTAATGCGGTATCATAGCGTTTCTGTATGACATTATGTATGTTTTCAGACAGTGTACGACTTTAGTCATATCCAGTGTGACGTGACATCGCTAGTGTCTAAAGTCGCAGAACATGACATTTGATAGACAAATGATAAATACGAGAGAGAGCTGTACCAGAGAAATCGATCCAGGTTTTCAAATATTGATCTGACAGCGGTATCATAGAGATCGATACACGTTTGCAATTATTCGTGAAATACCTGCACTAAAGAGATCGACACAGAATTAAAATTATATTCATTTAAATCCGGGGCCGGCGCGACAGCTCAGTTGGCTAGAGCGCTCGCATTGAGTGCTCTGGTCACGTGAGAGCCTAACGGCACGTGGGTCGGTGGTTCGAGCCCTGCTGTGGCCATGTCTGTGTGGTCGCAGGATAAAGATCCCATGTCTTTCTTCGTAAAGAGTAGGAGGTAACCCCCGGGGACATGGCTCCACTCTCCCTTCCTTCTCCCATTGACGCGATATGACCAAAAGTGGTTAAAGCGTCCTGAATAACCAACCATCATTTAAATCCATACAGGGTGCGTTATGATGCGAAAGAAAATTCTGCAACATGACGACCAAGTGTTGGCGCATATTGCTCTTTAACACTATTACTAGAAGTGTCGTGTTATGGGTAACCATGATGCGTCAAGGGGAGGCGACACGCATGTCAAGGGCAGCGGCATCGTGTATTCAGGAGCTTCACGAGATTCATGTCTCACTATCCGCACTTTTTTTCAGAAACTTTAACCATCCAACAGACAGACATAAAGCGGCTGTCGAGATGCATTGCTCTGATGTCCTCAGTGCAACCCACGCACTGATGGCAGCTGCGAAACGAATAGATTCATATGTAACTAATTCACCGACCTAGCTGGCACGCCTTTTGTTGGTTTCAGATGGTTTCGGCCCAGCCAAGCCCGACCTTACCTGACTGGGTTTGTGGTTGAGTTACCACGGGGTGAAGTACACAGCTAAGTGCTAAAAGGCACTACTTAGCTAATGAGAGAAAGTGAGGGGCGAAACGATCTTAGATCTAATTTGGGAGCGTAAATGCCTGTTAATTAATGTATACTCTGCTTAGCTATGGACTAGCCCTGTAACATGCCTCACCGGCCGCAGGGCGGACCGGAGGGCCATGGATTAACGATCACGGCCTGTCGTCCGAAAGAAGGGGGTGGTGACAAACATTTCTGGATGCCACAAAAATGTGATTGAGACGGCAAATATCGTTCACATATTCATGTCCAGTATACATTTATGAAGAGCTACGCACAAAGATTGAAGACCCCACGCGCTGCTTGCGAATTCAACAGTCCACCAAATTTCAACCAAAGCAAACCTACTGCTGTTCACCGCCATTTGAAAAAAGCGCTCGTTCCCGGACTCCTCAAAAACAAGGTTGGTTCCACTCTCATAGCAACGGGCACTCAGCTGCTTGTATGGCTTTAGTGACGCAAGGATGAGCGCCCTCTGGCGTGAGAGTTAGCGTTCAGTGGCACTAGCCTTGTTTTTGGTGAGTCCTGGAACAAGCCATATTTTTGAAATGGCTGTGAGTGGCAGAAGGTTTGTTTTGGTTGAAATTTGGTGGACTGATGAATTCGCAAGAAGCGCGTGGGGTCTTCAATCTTTGTGCGTAGCTCTTCATAAATGTATACTGGACATGAATATGTGAACGATATTTGCCGTCTCCATCACATTTTTGTGGAATCCAGAAATGTTTGTCACCACCCCCTGCTTTCGGATGACAGGCCGTGATCGTTAATCCATGGCCCTCCGGTCCGCCCTGCGGCAGGTGGGCCATGTTGCAGGGCTAGCTATGGACGTGAACCCAATGTTCTTGGGGACAAAACACCGGCCAGAGAGTGTCGCGCACGGGTCGGAGAGTTCCTCCACCTGGTATACGTGCGGTCAGAGCTCATCCCCCACCCCACCCCCAGTCCCCTACACACAGATACATACACCCCGACCCATCGGTCTTCATTCGCCGCCCGCCCCATTTGTTTCAATCTCAGGACCCGCCGAGGTTATTACCAGCCTTGTGACCAGGTTACATGAATACACAGGCCGCGCACCCCTCTCAAAGGAATCAAACTTACCACCTATTTTCGTCCACGAGGGAAGTGGCGTGTAATTCAGGAGTACACATACAATACCCCTTAATTTAGTACCATTGATTCATCTTACCCCACTCCTCTACCCCGCCCCAAGAATAAAACCGCCCTCATCTTAACGATGAATACATCAAGGGCATCATAACGTGATTCCGTGATAAGAGTCGGAAGTAGATGAAAGCAGCAAGAGCCACCGCCGCCTCCAAGCGGGCTGAGAACAAACGACTAGTGGAGATTCTCCGATACACGTACATACCCACAGCTGTCGAGACACATGCAGGTACCGTACCAACAATCACCGCCGCCTCTATTGTACGGTCGCCAGCCGGAATTACCTCGCCGTCTCTCCATCAAGCTAAATAGGAACTCAGCTCCCTGAAAACGTCATTGGTAGTCGGGGGTGGAGCTTCATTCTGGTTACGATGTGATTGTTCTGTGCCGGAACAAATGAACATCCATTATGTTTGTCGATGAGACCAGACCTAGCTACCTCCATCCACTGTTGAGCGATGGATTGCGGCCGCCCTATCGCATCTTCGAGGGTGGGTGGAGGTGGAAAACACCCCCCTTCAGGCGTGGATCGATGAGTGGCGTGTTGTGCTAGAGCGTTAGGTGGGTGTGAACTGAGACCAGCTGGAAGACCAATGCCTGCTTGTGTTTATTGTACGGGAGGTGTGGGGTGGGGAGGGGGGGGGGGAGTCCGGGCTTGAAACGTGGGCGGAACAATCCTCCAGGATGGAAGGTGTCGGAGCGTGCAGCTCAGCTTTGCCCGGGGTGTCCCGTGTCCGAGCCGTCCTCACAATGCTGACGTCCAGATCGTGTCGACACCCTGGGTCGATGCCTGTGGTCAGGGGAAAGGGGTAGGTGGGCGTGGGGGAGGGGGGGGGACTGGGTGGCCTGATGTGGTAATGGACTGGGGTAGGTGGGGAGGTGGGGGGCTGGGTGGGCTGATGTAGTAATGGACTGGGGTAGGTGGGGGGTGGATGACCTGGACCTGATGTGGTAATGGACGGTGGTAGGTGGGGGCGAAAGGGGTTGGGTGGCCTGATGTAGCAATGGACGGGGGTAGGTGGAGGCGAGGCGGGTTGGTGGTCTGATGTGGTAATGGACTGGGGTAGGTGGGGGTTGGGTGGCCTGATGTAGTAATGGACTATGGTAGGTGGGGGCGAGGGGGGTTGGTGGTCTGATGTGGTGATGGACTGGAGTAGATGGGGGTTGGGTGGCCTGATGTAGTAATGGACTATGGTAGGTGGGGGCGAGGGGGGTTGGTGGTCTGATGTGGTAATGGACTATGGTAGGTGGGGGCGAGGGGGGTTGGTGGTCTGATGTGGTAATGGACTGGGGTAGGTGGGGGGCTAGGGGGCCTGGTGTGGAATTGGAGTGGGGTAGGTGGGGGGCTGGGGGGCCTGGTGTGGTAATGGAGTGGGGTAGGTGGGGGGCTAGGGGCCCTGGTGTGGTAATGGAGTGGGGTAGGTGGGGGGCTGGGGGGCTGGGGGCCTGATGTGTTAATGGACTGGGGTAGGGGGGGTGGCAGGGGCGTTGGGTGGCCTGATGTGGTAATAGACGGGGTAGGTGGTGGGGGGGGGGGGGCTGGGGAGCCTGATGTGTTAATGGACTGGGGTAGGTGGGGGGACGGGGGTTTGGTGGCCTGATGTGGTAATGGACTGGGGTAAGTTGGGGGTTGGGGGGCCTGATGTGGTAATGGGGTGGGGTAGGTGGGGGGGGGGGGCTGGGTGGCCTAGTGTGGTAATGTAGTGGGGTAGGTGGGGGGGGTGGGCTGGGGGCCTGATGTGGTAATGGACTGGGGTAGGGGGGGGTCTGATGTGGTAATGGACTGGGTTAGGTGGGGGGGGGGGCTGATGTGGTAATGGACAGGGTTTTTTTTGGGGGGGTGGGGGGCTGGGGGGCCTGATGTGTTAATGGACTGGGGTAGGTTGGGGGTTGGGGGGCCTGATGTGGTAATGGACTGGGGTAGGGGGAAGGAGGCTGGGTGGCCTGATGTGGTAATGGACTGGGTAGGTGAGGGGGTGGGAGGCGTGATGTGGTAATGGACTGGGGTAGGTGATGAGGGGGGCGGGGCTGATGAGGTAATAAACTAGGGTAGGTGAGGTGATGGGAGGCGTGATATAATGTCTGGGGAGGATGGGGGGGGGGGCTGGGTGGCCTGATGTGGTGTCTACATACAAAGAAGGGGTGTGACACAATAAGATAATTGTCTTTCATCCGTGATAATAATGTATAGCTTTCTTGATGGGGGCGGGGGCTGGAGACTAATGGATGGAGGTCTATCCCGTACTTTGCTACATTTCACCGGTAAGTGTGCAGTAACATCCGGATTCCTGAGAATCCAATAAAAACACTCCAGCTCGGCCATTTGAAACGTGCCCGGTTAAAAAGGCATCTGGCACACGCTTCGGTCGTTCTTCCGTGTTATAGCGAACCATTGATTTATCACAGCTCATGTATGACTCACGCCTGCTATTTACTACAATAATCACGCCCCGCTGTGGCCATGTATGTGTGGTCACATCATAAAGATCCCATGTCCTTCTTTGCAAAGAGTTGGGGGTTGCCCCCGGGGATATGGCTCCACTCTCCGTTCCTTCTCCCATTGACTGATTGCGAGGTTTCGGGCGTGACCTCGTGGACGCGCGACCGCAGGTCTTTATGTCCACGTGACAAACAATAATGTCGTGACTCTGGTGCCGCGATAATAAAACAATGTAGAGGCTGTAAGGTACATAGGTCTTCCGTATGGTCAGTGGCGACCCGCTACGGGATGCAAGTCACACGTGACGTCAATTATATCACGTGGTGCCGACACCTGACCAGCCTCCACGAATCCATCGAGGCAGGAGGAGAAGGCGGCTTCCGTTGCTATAGGCCGTCACGTGCGTCGTCTAGCACGTGAGCGGCATTCCGGAAGTAACTTTCCACCTCCTTGTGTGCGCTCTCATCTGCTCCAGCCCCCCGCCCCTCCCCTCCTCCCTCCCCCGCCCTAGGCCTAGCGGTCGTGGCCCACTGCGACGACGCGACCTCTCTTCAAACCACACATACACGCCTTTCCGACCGACATTTTTTTTGCCACTCCGCCCCCCCCCCCCCATACCAGGTCACTCACTCTCAGGTGGAAGCACGCGACATACTGACTGCGTGACGGGAATGCATAGAACTCGCCAGAATAGCGGCCCCTCTTCCACCTCTACCTCTATAAGAATGACGGCGGTGAAACCACTGTCGGCGATATCCCCCTCTTCCACCTCTACCTCTATAAGAATGACGGCGGTGAAACCACTGTCGGCGATATCCCCCTCTTCCACCTCTACCTCTATAAGAATGACGGCGGTGAAACCACTGTCGGCGATATCCCCCTCTTCCACCTCTACCTCTATAAGAATGACGGCGGTGAAACCACTGTCGGCGATATCCCCCTCTTCCACCTCTACCTCTATAAGAATGACGGCGGTGAAACCACTGTCGGCGATATCCCCCTCTTCCACCTCTACCTCTATAAGAATGACGGCGGTGAAACCACTGTCGGCGATATCCCCCTCTTCCACCTCTACCTCTATAAGAATGACGGCGGTGAAACCACTGTCGGCGATATCCCCCTCTTCCACCTCTACCTCTATAAGAATGACGGCGGTGAAACCACTGTCGGCGATATCCCCTTCTTCCACCTCTACCTCTATAAGAATGACGGCGGTGAAACCACTGTCGGCGATATCCCCCTCTTCCACCTCTACCTCTATAAGAATGACGGCGGTGAAACCACTGTCAGCGATATCCCCTTCTTCCACCTCTACCTCTATAAGAATGACGGCGGTGAAACCACTGTCGGCGATATCCCCCTCTTCCACCTCTACCTCTATAAGAATGACGGCGGTGAAACCACTGTCGGCGATATCCCCCTCTTCCACCTCTTCCTTTATCAGATTGACGGCGGTGAAACCACTGTCGGCGATATCCCCTTCTTCCACCTCTACCTCTATAAGAATGACGGCGGTGAAACCACTGTCGGCGATATCCCCTTCTTCCACCTCTACCTCTATAAGAATGACGGCGGTGAAACCACTGTCGGCGATATCCCCCTCTTCCACCTCTACCTCTATAAGAATGACGGCGGTGAAACCACTGTCGGCGATATCCCCCTCTTCCACCTCTTCCTTTATCAGATTGACGGCGGTGAAACCACTGTCGGCGATATCCCCCTCTTCCACCTCTTCCTTTATCAGATTGACGGCCGTGAAACCACTGTCGGCGATATCCCCCTCTTCCACCTCTTCCTTTATCAGATTGACGGCGGTGAAACCACTGTCGGCGATATCCCCCTCTTCCACCTCTTCCTTTATCAGATTGACGGCGGTGAAACCACTGTCGGCGATATCCCCCTCTTCCACCTTTTCCATTATCAGATTGATGGCGGTGAAACCAATGTCGGCGATATCCCCCTCTTCCTTTATCAGATTGACGGCGGTGAAACCACTGTCGGCGACATCCCCCTCTTCCACCTCTTCCTTTATCAGATTGACGGCGGTGAAACCACTGTCGGCGATATCCCCCTCTTCCTTTATCAGATTGACGGCGGTGAAACCACTGTCGGCGATATCCCCCTCTTCCTTTATCAGATTGACGGCGGTGAAACCACTGTCGGCGATATCCCCCTCTTCCACCTCTACCTCTATAAGAATGACGGCGGTGAAACCACTGTCGACGATATCCCCTTCTTCCACCTCTACCTCTATAAGAATGACGGCGGTGAAACCACTGTCGGCGATATCCCCTCTTCCACCTCTACCTCTATAAGAATGACGGCGGTGAAACCACTGTCGGCGATATCCCCCTCTTCCACCTCTTCCTTTATCAGATTGACGGCGGTGAAACCACTGTCGGCGATATCCCCCTCTTCCACCTCTTCCTTTATCAGATTGACGGCCGTGAAACCACTGTCGGCGATATCCCCCTCTTCCACCTCTTCCTTTATCAGATTGACGGCGGTGAAACCACTGTCGGCGATATCCCCCTCTTCCACCTCTTCCTTTATCAGATTGACGGCGGTGAAACCACTGTCGGCGATATCCCCCTCTTCCACCTTTTCCATTATCAGATTGATGGCGGTGAAACCAATGTCGGCGATATCCCCCTCTTCCTTTATCAGATTGACGGCGGTGAAACCACTGTCGGCGACATCCCCCTCTTCCACCTCTTCCTTTATCAGATTGACGGCGGTGAAACCACTGTCGGCGATATCCCCCTCTTCCATCTCTTCCTTTATCAGATTGACGGCGGTGAAACCACTGTCGGCGATATCCCCCTCTTCCACCTCTATCTTTATCAGATTGACGGCGGTGAAACCACTGTCGGCGATATCCCCCTCTTCCACCTCTTCCTTTATCAGATTGACGGCGGTGAAACCACTGCCGGCGATATCCCCCTCTTCCACCTCTTCCTTTATCAGATTGACGGCGGTGAAACCACTGTCGGCGATATCCCCCTCTTCCTTTATCAGATTGACGGCGGTGAAACCACTGTCGGCGATATCCCCCTCTTCCACCTTTTCCATTATCAGATTGACGGCGGTGAAACCAATGTCGGCGATATCCCCCTCTTCCTTTATCAGATTGACGTCGGTGAAACCACTGTCGGCGATATCCCCCTCTTCCTTTATCAGATTGACGGCGGTGAAACCACTGTCGGCGATATCCCCCTCTTCCACCTCTACCTCTATAAGAATGACGGCGGTGAAACCACTGTCGGCGATATCCCCCTCTTCCACCTCTACCTCTATAAGAATGACGGCGGTGAAACCACTGTCGGCGATATCCCCCTCTTCCACCTCTACCTCTATAAGAATGACGGCGGTGAAACCAATGTCGGCGATATCCCCCTCTTCCACCTCTTCCTTTATCAGATTGACGGCGGTGAAACCACTGTCGGCGATATCCCCCTCTTCCACCTCTTCCTTTATCAGATTGACGGCGGTGAAACCACTGTCGGCGACATCCCCCTCTTCCACCTTTTCCATTATCAGATTGACGGCGGTGAAACCAATGTCGGCGATATCCCCCTCTTCCACCTCTTCCTTTATCAGATTGACGGCGGTGAAACCACTGTCGGCGACATCCCCCTCTTCCACCTTTTCCATTATCAGATTGACGGCGGTGAAACCAATGTGGGCGATATCCCCCTCTTCCACCTCTTCCTTTATCAGATTGACGGCGGTGAAACCACTGTCGGCGATATCCCCCTCTTCCACCTTTTCCATTATCAGATTGACGGCGGTGAAACCAATGTCGGCGATATCCCCCTCTTCCACCTCTTCCTTTATCAGATTGACGGCGGTGAAACCACTGTCGGCGATATCCCCCTCTTCCACCTCTATCTTTATCAGATTGACGGCGGTGAAACCACTGTCGGCGATATCCCCCTCTTCCACCTCTTCCTTTATCAGATTGACGGCGGTGAAACCACTGTCGGCGATATCCCCCTCTTCCACCTCTTCCTTTATCAGATTGACGGCGGTGAAACCACTGTCGGCGATATCACCCTCTTCCTTTATCAGATTGACGGCGGTGAAACCACTGTCGGCGATATCCCCCTCTTCCACCTTTTCCATTATCAGATTGACGGCGGTGAAACCAATGTCGGCGATATCTCCCTCTTCCTTTATCAGATTGACGTCGGTGAAACCACTGTCGGCGATATCCCCCTGTTCCTTTATCAGATTGACGGCGGTGAAACCACTGTCGGCGATATCCCCCTCTTCCACCTCTACCTCTATAAGAATGACGGCGGTGAAACCACTGTCGGCGATATCCCCCTCTTCCACCTCTACCTCTATAAGAATGACGGCGGTGAAACCACTGTCGGCGATATCCCCCTCTTCCACCTCTACCTCTATAAGAATGACGGCGGTGAAACCAATGTCGGCGATATCCCCCTCTTCCACCTCTTCCTTTATCAGATTGACGGCGGTGAAACCACTGTCGGCGACATCCCCCTCTTCCACCTTTTCCATTATCAGATTGACGGCGGTGAAACCAATGTCGGCGATATCCCCCTCTTCCACCTCTTCCTTTATCAGATTGACGTCGGTGAAACCACTGTCGGCGACATCCCCCTCTTCCACCTTTTCCATTATCAGATTGACGGCGGTGAAACCAATGTCGGCGATATCCCCCTCTTCCACCTCTTCCTTTATCAGATTGACGGCGGTGAAACCAATGTGGGCGATATCCCCCTCTTCCACCTCTTCCTTTATCAGATTGACGGCGGTGAAACCACTGTCGGCGATATCCCCCTCTTCCACCTTTTCCATTATCAGATTGACGGCGGTGAAACCAATGTCGGCGATATCCCCCTCTTCCACCTCTTCCTTTATCAGATTGACGGCGGTGAAACCACTGTCGGCGATATCCCCCTCTTCCACCTCTATCTTTATCAGATTGACGGCGGTGAAACCAATGTCGGCGATATCCCCCTCTTCCACCTTTTCCATTATCAGATTGACGGCGGTGAAACCACTGTCGGCGATATCCCCCTCTTCCACCTCTTCCTTTATCAGATTGACGGCGGTGAAACCACTGTCGGCGATATCCCCCTCTTCCACCGCTTCCTTTATCAGATTGACGGCGGTGAAACCACTGTCGGCGATATCCCCCTCTTCCACCTCTTCCTTTATCAGATTGACGGCGGTGAAACCACTGTCGGCGATATCCCCCTCTTCCCCCTCTTCCTTTATCAGATTGACGTCGGTGAAACCACTGTCGGCGATATCCCCTTCTTCCACCTTTTCCATTATCAGATTGACGGCGGTGAAAACGCTGTCGGTGATATCCCCCTCTTCCACCTTTTCCATTATCAGATTGACGGCGGTGAAAACGCTGTCGGCGATATCCCCCTCTTCCACCTTTTCCATTATCAGATTGACGGCGGTGAAACCACTGTCTGCGATATCCCCCTCTTCCTTTATCAGATTGACGTCGGTGAAACCACTGTCGGCGATATCCCCTTCTTCCACCTCTTTCTCTAAAAGAATGACGGCTGTGAAACCACTGTCGGCGACCTCCCCTTCTTCCTCTCACTCCCCCCCCCCCTTCCTCTCACTCTCTCTTTCTTCCCCCCTACCCCCGCCACCCCATTTTCTTCTCACCCCTCCAGATATCATACCCGATGCCTCACCAACATTTTACCCCAGCCGGTAAATGACTTTGCCTGCCGGCGAGATTCTGTCTCTAAGTATCATCGTGTCTATTGGCACAACGCATTGCGACGCGCTGTCTTGGGAAATGATGGTCCAGAAGTGATCTCCAGTGTTGTTCAATAGTGCCAACCATATTACCCAAGCCAAGGCCACACGTATTGCCCTTGAGATGTGGGTTCCCCTGGAGGAGACGGGGAAACGTCAGCACATGGGTAAACACAGCACAGAGCACAGCCGACCACCACAGAGGTAAATGCAGTATAAAGTAAAAAAACGTCATCACAAGTAAAAGGAGTCTTGAAATAGACTGTGAAGAGCAACTATTGTGTCAGACACTGCAGAAAGAGAAATACACTGTACACAATTATTAAGGTAAGTCACCCATAATAGAACTCTGTATTTGTGATTATCTTATGAAAGTATACCCAATTACACACCTTCTTGTGAATTTTTAGGATACTTTACCGTCCCGTTAAAAAAATTATCTCCATTTTCCAAGTATAGCCCCATTTCACAAAATGACCAAAACTTGACACCTACCACGAATATGTAATTTTGCTACAATTCAGCTCAATATTAAGTCATTATCATCAGTAATAGCTCTTTGGAAAGATTAAAACTAGTGCAATACAGGAATGATATTCAACAATGTAAATAGTAGCCACAAAAAATAACAGAATGGCAATAATAAAGTGCAGTTATGCAAAAACAGGACCGTTTTTGCCAAAATTCGAAATCACCACCTTCACAAAATTGGCTATAATTTCATCAAAAATGAAAAATCTTGACACCAAACCACGTTTAAAAACTTCTAAAAACATAGTTCTTGTAATCAAATTAAAGAAAAATATAGGTAGCCGTGCAAATTTCCCGAGACACACGTCCTGAATCTTGAAAATGTTATTTCAGAAATATTTTTTGGAGCAGCTTATTTCACACCAACTATCAGTAATTTACGCCTTGTGCTCACATTTTAATAAATCTGGTTATATATAATGGTCTCCGATATAATTAGGATCTACACGAATGTTTTCTGAACTATTTACACGTTTTCTCCATGTTTTTTTCTTGAATATTCGGAATTTATCACGAAGAGCCTTTCTCGGGGAAATACCCTGTGAATGACGTCACGAATTGGGAATGACGTAACGAGTTAGGAATTCCCCTTTCACTGACACCCGCCGATGTTTGTCGATGTTTACCGAGGTCTTCTCTTAATCGCCGAAGCTCATTATACGATGTTCTATTTATTTTACCTATGTCACCACTTCTTTTGCTGTGTTTTATTCGTGCTTTGTCCATTAAGACTGCTTAAAATATCAGGGCTACAGCCCGCCGATGTTTGCCGACGTTTACCGAGGTCTGCTCAAAATCGCCGAGGCTCATTATGGGTGGCTTACCTTAATGCATACGTTCCAATATTGATATCTGTTATGCTTAAGATTACGTCCATTCAGTCCAATTATATTAATAGATCAATAATCAAGAGATCGATCTTTGCTAAGCGTTGTGTTAATGTAGCAGTCAGTCAAACCATTCCTACTAGCCTCGGCTAGAGGGGTCACCCCTTTAGCCAAAGAGGTAGAGTGGTTGACTTGGGATCGGGATTGGGATCGGGAGATCGTGAGTTCGACTCCCGCTGGGGACCAAACCGGCCCCAGCCGTTACATTAATAATGTTGTTCACCCTATGTAAATAGGCTATAGTTACTGCACGGGAAGTGCAATTCTTCTAATACGAAGAATTTCCCCCTCCACCCACCAACTACCAAAGTTGCAGTGCTAATTTACGTGTATCTAGTGCTCGCACAATTCGGCTTCAAAATTGTTACTTTTACTTCAGAGGTAGGCGAGTGAATCGATATGCTCCAATGCCATCAGTCCACCCACACTAGTACATCCACACCGACGCTAAAGAGATCAATCAGCCTCAGGTACACTTCGAAATCCAATAAACAGAGAACTGACCATGAACAGACCGGGGTTCGATCCTAAACCGCGCTAGGCATGTGTATTTGTGATTAGTGAACATCGTATTCATCTAGGACGTCCAAGCTTGGCGCGGTGTGTCCCATGTGTGCACAATGGTGGCGCAAAACCACAACGCATACATCTCTGTCGTTAGCCTTACTTTATCACCACGACTGACAGCGCCGCCACGGGCTACGGGCGAACCAAAGGAGGATGAAGTCTAACTGGCTTCGGGTCGTAAATTGGGGTTTTTGCTTGGGTTATAAGTTCACGACCTTTCGCCGTGGTATGGGATGCTGGGCGGTATGGGATGCTGGGCGATATGCGGCAGTCAGTGGCGGTGGAAATGCTAACTCGGCATAAAGCTAAACTAGCTCAGCTAACGACTCTTATCAGATATATTACCTCGTGGGGCTCTCGGGGAGCTGGCGGGTGGGGGACCGACGCACCAACACCGCTATATGGGTCTCTGCAAGGAAGGAGAGGGAGAGGGATGTGAGAGGGAGGACGAGGGGGAGGAGAGAGGGACGAAGGGGGAGAGAGAGAGAGAGGGGTGGAATATGAGAAAGTGTGGCAGTGGGGGGGGATATGAGAATGTGTGGAAGGGGGGGAGGAGGAGGGAATATGAGAAGGTGTCGAGGTGTGGAAGGGGGAGGGGGGGGGGGGGGGGTGCGCTTGACCGACACAACGCTGGCGTACGAAAACGCAACAGGAGAGCCATGCGACATCCGACCAGGAGGTGACCGCACCATCTAAGCGACTGATGAAATATTGACGAGGTGCCGACAACGATAAAGCCCAAAAGAATGGTGTCGGTCTATAAGCCTGACGGGCACCGTTATGTCAGCGTGGACGCACATCAGCGCTGAATGAGAAAAATATTATCGAATGACAATAGTTAATGCGGCGAGACCTTTAGAGTGTATACACACCATTGTGCTACTGCTCCTGCATTGTTCCTGCATTATTGAAGATACCCGGATGTTGCGGCTGCGGCAAGAATTATATTCCGCGGTGACGTTACTTTGCGTGGCCTAGTCTGGGAGACAAATACAACCTTCCGAGTAAACTCCAGCCACTGGCTTCTCGCCCCATGACTTAATGACCATGCATATGATGAACAGGTAGCGGCGTCCGATCTATCCAATATTAACGGTTAATGGCTTCGGTTTAGCGCCATATCGAAAGCTCAAGTCGTATGTTATGTGCAGTAATGGACTTCTGTTTGGAGGGAAAAAATTAGCGTTGGTTTTTCAACGGGCGGTGCCGTCTGGTAACCATACACATTTTTAATGTACGTTACTGGATCCCGGTCAGGTAATTGCGTTTGCAAATTGCACATCACACAATATAAGTGTTGTTGAGCGCTACTGATTGCGATAACAAACTAAAGGGAAATTATAGCTAGCGCAGCACGGAAATGATGCCATTTAGCAAAACCGAAGGCGCATCCTGCGCTAAAATGGCGAACTATATACGCTCGTTGCACCCAGATCGAAAAGGCTAACTATGGACCTTTCGCAAGAGCAGTCCGACTGACATTTGAGTGAGTCACTGGCGGAAATATGTAATTCTACGAAATATGTTTCTACTAAACTCGCCGATACGCGCCAGGCCTCGGGGTGTGAAGAACGCGCCCCGCTCACACCCTCATCAACCATGCCTACTTCAGGGTCGGATACAGACAATCTGGATAGGGGGGGGGGGCGGTTTTAGGTTCAGATCCAGATATGATGGATAGGGGGGGCCGGTTTCGATTTTTAGGTGTGAAATGGTATAAATTTCGGCCCTAAAAAGGTGGGGGGCGGGGCCGGGGCCGGGGTCGCCTGCCCCCCCCCCCCCTGAATCCGCCCCTGTACTTGGTATCGAGAGGGACTAACGCGAAATATTGTTTTGTAAATAAATTCAGACCTCTTTAAATCGACCACCACCTTCTCCTATCATAATTGAGAGATCCACGCTCTACCAATGCCAGTTGTGGCTCAGATCTTACCTGACGGGTGGTAAACTCGTGATAACCTGCCAGGGTCCAGGACGGGGCAGCGTGCGTATACCGTCCGGCCCGCTCCAGGATAAATAAAACACGCTTCTCGGTCGCTGAATGTTTCCTTATATTTTCGTTGTATATCACGCGCATGAAGATCTCGCGACTTGATCGTCACAGTCGGCGAGACACATGTGACCAGAGACGAGAGTTAAACCACTCTCTCCACGCCGCGTCCCAGCGTCATAATGATAAATCCATACGCGTGCCTCCACGGACACGGAGGGAATGGCAGTTTTTTCTCTCAGGCGACTGACTGGCTGGCGGACCGACCCACCCACCGACCGACCCAGCGATGACTCGTCCTCGCAGCCTGGTCCCGGTGAAATAATCCTCCCAGGGTGAGCTCCGCCGCTGCTGCCGCCGCCGCCGCCGCCGCCGCTGCCGTAGCTTCCGCAAGGTTCCTCCGGGTATTAGCAGACCCCTAAACTTGGTTTTGTGAGACACGTGGGTCCACTTCCGCGCTGATTGGCGCCCCACAGGGCCGAGGGATTCCTGGGTACGTCCGTCCTCTTCACATCCAGGGTCATCACATCACTTTGATTTGGGCCATCGCTTGCGCTTTTAGAATCCACGGGTGGCGGGGCCGGGGGGAGGGGGGGGGGGGGAAGGGGGCGCGGTGGGGGGGGGGGGGGGGTAGGAAAGAATGAGGGTTGGGCAGAGGTTAGAGATGATAAAGTTCAATCAACAAAGCTCTCGTTGCGTAATAGTTTCAGTGTAGACGTATGTTGTTCTTTTCAAAAAGCTGGATGGCACTGTAAAATCATACGGTGGCTAACAAACTGGCTGGTCTCTTTTGGATTCACATTTAGTGTTGGTGGTCAGACTTCCGCCATTGTCGCTGAGTACGCGGCGATAAAGCCCTTGTGTCCCATCCGTATGTGTAACTTCACAAACGTTACGACGTGTGTAAGTACCTCTTTATTCTCCCGTCCGCTCTTTATTCTCCAGCCGTGCTCCCCGATATGATGATGGCGGCTGCAGAAGCTGATTATCCCTTTAGTAACCTGGGGGACCCGTTAGCGGGGTGTTTCGGGGGTTAGCTCCAGGTTACTATGGTGCCCGGGCACGGCGTGTCCTGTTAGACGCCGGCGGGTGTCGGGGCTATGGTCCGCTGGCGTGTGGGGTAGAGGGTCAGCTGTGCCGCCCTATAAAGCAATCGCCTCGACCCGCTGACTGACTTTCTGACTAGCAGAGTGACTGACTGACTGACCGGCCTGTTGTGGCTGGCTGGCTGGCTGGCCCGCCTTACTGACAGCCTGCCACAAGACCAGCTGACCGGTCGAATGGCTGGTAGACTGGCTGGTAGGCTGGCTGGTAGGCTGGCTGGCCGGTGGTTTGGCGATCTGGCCGGAGATTCTGACAGTCCGTGGTATGGGTGGAGGTGACGGAGGCGGTGGAGAGGGCGAGGCCGTCCCGAGCAGCGTGGAGGCGGCTTCCAGGGCGGACTGACTGCCTGGACTGACCGCTGCGGCTGCGGAGTCAGCGCGAGTGGGGACTCAGCCAACTTCACCGGCTGTATATATATACACAAGCAGAGGAGCTAGCCCGTTCGTGCCGGCAGCAGCCACAGCAGGCCAGCGATGATGATGTCCCTGCGGCCGCCAGCCGGGACGGTGATATCAACGGCGTCACGGCCTTCTCACCGTCACGGCCTTCTCACCGTCACGGCCTTCTCACCGTCACGGCCTTCTCATCGTCACGGCCTTCTCACCATCAGGGCCTTCTCACCGTCACTGCCTTCTCACCGTCACGGCCTTCTCACCTTCAAGGCCTTTCTTCTCGCCGTCACGGCCTACTCGCCATCACGGCCTTCTATACTGCTTCCAGTCTAAACGTCTAATGCTTCCCGTCTAAACGTCTTCCGCTTTCCGCCTAGACATGTCTACTTCTTCCCGTCCAGACGCCTACTGTTTCCCGCCGAGACATGTCTAATGCTTTCCGCCGAGACAATGCTAGTGCTTTCCGTCTAGACGTCGAATGCTTCCCGTTTAGACGTCTATTTCCCGCCTAAACATGTCTACTGCTTCCCGTCTAGACATGGCTAACGGTTCCTGTCTAAACGTCTACCGCTTTCCGCCTGGATATGTCTACTGCTTCGCGCCTAGACATTTCTTGTGCTTTCCGTCTAGACGTCTGCCGCTTTCCGTTTAGACGTCTACTGCTTCCCCGTCTAGACTTCTACTATTCCTCGCCTAGACAGGTCTATTGCTTTACGCCTAGACATGTCTAATGCTTCCCGTCTAGACTTCTACTATTCCTCGCCTATTTACTTTTATTCCCCCAGACCTTTCAACTGCTTCCCGCTCCACCCTGTCTACTGCTGCCCGCTCAGAGCGGCCCACGCATTACCCGTGTTTGCCTTTCATTGCCTCTCTCCGCCCTATCTACTGCTGCCCGCTCAGATCGGCCCACGCATTGCCCGTGTTTGCCTTTCATTGCCTCTCTCCGCCCTATCTACTGCTGCCCGCTCAGATCGGCCCACGCATTGCCCGTGTTTGCCTTTCATTGCCTCTCTCCGCCCTGTCTACTGCTGCTCTCTCAGAGCGGCCCACGCATTGCCCGTGTTTGCCTTTCATTGCCTCTCTCCGCCCTATCTACTGCTGCTCTCTCAGAACGGCCCACGCATTGCCCGTGTTTGCCTTTCATTGCCTCTCTCCGCCCTATCTACTGCTGCTCTCTCAGAACGGCCCACGCATTGCCCGTGTTTGCCTTTCATTGCCTCTCTCCGCCCTGTCTACTGCTGCCCGCTCAGATCGGCCCACGCATTGCCCGTGTTTGCCTTTCATTGCCTCTCTCCGCCCTGTCTACTGCTGCTCTCTCAGAGCGGCCCACGCATTGCCCGTGTTTGCCTTTCATTGCCTCTCTCCGCCCTATCTACTGCTGCTCTCTCAGAACGGCCCACGCATTGCCCGTGTTTGCCTTTCATTGCCTCTCTCCGCCCTATCTACTGCTGCCCGCTCAGATCGGCCCACGCATTGCCTGCTATTGCCTTTCATTGCCTCTCTCCGCCCTATCTACTGCTGCCCGCTCAGATCGGCCCACGCATTGCCTGCTATTGCCTTTCATTGCCTCTCTCCGCCCTGTCTACTGCTGCCCGCTCAGATCGGCCCACGCATTGCCTGCTATTGTCTTTCATTGCCTCTCTCCGCCCTGTCTACTGCTGCCCGCTCAGAGCGGCCCACGCATTACCCGTGTTTGCCTTTCATTGCCTCTCTCCGCCCTGTCCACTGCTGCCCGCTCAGAGCGGCCCACGCATTGCCCGTGTTTGCCTTTCATTGCCTCTCTCCGCCCTATCTACTGCTGCCCGCTCAGAGCGGCCCACGCATTGCCCGTGTTTGCCTTTCATTGCCTCTCTCCGCCCTATCTACTGCTGCCCGCTCAGAGCGGCCCACGCATTGCCCGTGTTTGCCTTTCATTGCCTCTCTCCGCCCTATCTACTGCTGCCCGCTCAGATCGGCCCACGCATTGCCTGCTATTGCCTTTCATTGCCTCTCTCCGCCCTATCTACTGCTGCCCGCTCAGATCGGCCCACGCATTGCCTGCTATTGCCTTTCATTGCCTCTCTCCGCCCTGTCTACTGCTGCCCGCTCAGATCGGCCCACGCATTGCCTGCTATTGTCTTTCATTGCCTCTCTCCGCCCTGTCTACTGCTGCCCGCTCAGAGCGGCCCACGCATTGCCCGTGTTTGCCTTTCATTGCCTCTCTCCGCCCTGTCCACTGCTGCCCGCTCAGAGCGGCCCACGCATTGCCCGTGTTTGCCTTTCATTGCCTCTCTCCGCCCTATCTACTGCTGCCCGCTCAGAGCGGCCCACGCATTGCCCGTGTTTGCCTTTCATTGCCTCTCTCCGCCCTATCTACTGCTGCCCGCTCAGATCGGCCCACGCATTGCCTGCTATTGCCTTTCATTGCCTCTCTCCGCCCTGTCTACTGCTGCCCGCTCAGAGCGGCCCACGCATTGCCTGCTATTGCCTTTCATTGCCTCTCTCCGCCCTGTCTACTGCTGCCCGCTCAGAGCGGCCCACGCATTGCCCGTGTTTGCCTTTCATTGCCTCTCTCCGCCCTGTCTACTGCTGCCCGCTCAGAGCGGCCCACGCATTGCCCGTGTTTGCCTTTCATTGCCTCTCTCCGCCCTATCTACTGCTGCCCGCTCAGATCGGCCCACGCATTGCCTGCTATTGCCTTTCATTGCCTCTCTCCGCCCTGTCTACTGCTGCCCGCTCAGATCGGCCCACGCATTGCCTGCTATTGCCTTTCATTGCCTCTCTCCGCCCTGTCTACTGCTGCCCGCTCAGATCGGCCCACGCATTGCCCGTGTTTGCCTTTCATTGCCTCTCTCCGCCCTGTCTACTGCTGCCCGCTCAGAGCGGCCCACGCATTGCCTGCTATTGCGATTCATTGCCTCTCTCCGCCCTGTCTACTGCTGCCCGCTCAGATCGGCCCACGCATTGCCTGCTATTGCCTTTCATTGCCTCTCTCCGCCCTGTCTACTGCTGCCCGCTCAGATCGGCCCACGCATTGCCCGTGTTTGCCTTTCATTGCCTCTCTCCGCCCTATCTACTACTGCCCGCTCAGATCGGCCCACGCATTGCCCGTGTTTGCCTTTCATTGCCTCTCTCCGCCCTGTCTACTGCTGCCCGCTCAGAGCGGCCCACGCATTGCCCGTGTTTGCCTTTCATTGCCTCTCTCCGCCCTGTCTACTGCTGCCCGCTCAGATCGGCCCACGCATTGCCCGTGTTTGCCTTTCATTGGCTCTCTCCGCCCTGTCTACTGCTGCCCGCTCAGATCGGCCCACGCATTGCCCGTGTTTGCCTTTCATTGCCTCTCTCCGCCCTATCTACTGCTGCCCGCTCAGATCGGCCCACGCATTGCCCGTGTTTGCCTTTCATTGCCTCTCTCCGCCCTGTCTACTGCTGCCCGCTCAGAGCGGCCCACGCATTGCCCGTGTTTGCCTTTCATTGCCTCTCTCCGCCCTGTCTACTGCTGCCCGCTCAGATCGGCCCACGCATTGCCCGTGTTTGCCTTTCATTGCCTCTCTCCGCCCTATCTACTGCTGCCCGCTCAGATCGGCCCACGCATTGCCCGTGTTTGCCTTTCATTGCCTCTCTCCGCCCTGTCTACTGCTGCCCGCTCAGATCGGCCCACGCATTGCCCGTGTTTGCCTTTCATTGCCTCTCTCCGCCCTGTCTACTGCTGCCCGCTCAGAGCGGCCCACGCATTGCCCGTGTTTGCCTTTCATTGCCTCTCTCCGCCCTGTCTACTGCTGCCCGCTCAGAGCGGCCCACGCATTGCCCGTGTTTGCCTTTCATTGCCTCTCTCCGCCCTGTCTACTGCTGCCCGCTCAGATCGGCCCACGCATTGCCTGCTATTGCCTTTCATTGCCTCTCTCCGCCCTGTCTACTGCTGCCCGCTCAGAGCGGCCCACGCATTGCCTGCTATTGCCTTTCATTGCCTCTCTCCGCCCTGTCTACTGCTGCCCGCTCAGAGCGGCCCACGCATTGCCCGTGTTTGCCTTTCATTGCCTCTCGCTGCCTTGAATTGTATTAATACCCACACCTTACTTCAATGCCTAGCATTGCTTCGCATTGCAACGCATTTCTCCGCGTTGCCTCGCACTGCCGCGCATTGCCCTCAGACACCGCCTCTACCCCTATCGGCCTCGGAACGGATAACCCGATAACTAACCCATTGATCCCCAGTCGAGCGAAATGTTACTTAGAAAAGAAAACCGGTTTCTTTATTGCAAGACAAATTGAATGAAATCAACTTCTGGCTGGGTGGGTAGTGCGCCTGATAGCACGCTGGACATGGGCAATAGCGAAGGCTTCCCACAGCGGCGACAGCGGGATGGGGTGCGGGGTGGTTAGCGGGGGGTGCTGGGGTGGTCACGGGGGGTGCTGGGGTGGTCACGGGGATGCGGGGGTGGTCATGGGGGTGCCGGGGTGGTCATGGAGGTACGGTGGCGGTCATGGTGGTGCGGGGGTGCGGGGGTGGTCATGGGAGTAGTGGCGGTTAGATGGGGGTGCGGGGGTGGTCATGGGGGTGCGGTGGCGGTTCTGGGGTGGGGCGTGTTTAGCAGGGTTTGCGGTGGCGGTCATGAGGGGGTGGTGGCGGTTAGCAGGGGGTGCGGTGGCGGACATGGAGTGTGGGGTGATCATGGGGTGGGGGTGGTTAGCAGGGGGTGCGGTGGCGGTCATGGAGATGCAGGGTTTGTCATGGGCGTGGCTGGTGGTTAGCGGGGGGTGCGGTGGCGGTCATGAGGGGGTGGTGGCGGTTAGCAGGGGGGCGGTGGCGGTCATGGGGGGGGGGTAGAGGAGTTAGCAGGGATGCGGTGATGGTGGTGCGGTGGCGGTGGCGGTGATGCGGGCGGGCGGTTGTTAACAGGGGTTGTAGTGCCCGGTCATGGGGGTGCGAGGGTGATCATAGGAGTGGGGTGGCCGTTAAGTTGGGGGGGGGGGGTAGAGATGATGATGGCGCCACTGTTTATGGGCTGGCACCGCTGGTCACGTGGTTATGTGACCGTAATACTGGCGGTAGACGTCAGGGTAGCGGTCAGTAGTGAAACGATTATCAACGCATATTCTGGACGGTGTTCTGAGTACCATCGACTGCGAAATAACAAAATTTGGATGCATTAGACATCACAGCTTGGCGACTATCCCATATAATGTGGCAGTATATTGCAATACGGAACTTACGTAGACGTTATTTACGAGGTTAATGGCAACAATGGAGCGATTAAATACACCACTCTGCCAGCAGGGGGAGCTCGTTCCTCACATCACCTCTGCCCCACGTAACATCCAACCTCGCAGTTGACTTCAACGGTGCCGGGTCAATGGTTTAGAGGGTTGTTAAGGTTGAATTTTTTATGCAAGAAATATATCAAAAGAACACGGGGTCCAAGTGCCAAGCGCTTGACGCCTGCGACTTCGATAGAACTTAAAAACAAGTTCGAAAGTAACATGGGTTCTAATTAATCAAATTCGAATGAATTCGTCCGGTAGCACAGTACATGCTGAACAGTGGTGTATTTGATGCCAAAGTACGAATATATGTCCAATTCAATTAATTTAAATGTTAATTTTAATGTTTAAATCGTCGCGTATGAAGGATAATTCTTATGGTTAAATTTGACGTGGGGCAGAGGGCAGCGTAAGCGGAACGCCGTCTGCCGGAAGATCAAAAATATACTAGAAGAGAAGTGTTGTCAATCACGCCAAGTTGGCAATGACAAAATATCACGTCAGAGACAACGTGGTATCAATTGCGGCAAAGCGGAAGCCCTGTTCACGTAACCACATTTCACATGATCACGACAAAATGGCGCCTCCTTTCATTGTCATTGGGACCACATGGGAGCAATAGAGCAACATCGTATACGTCACACTCCGCTGGAAAGTGTATCAAGAATAATTTATCTGTTTACTTCAATTGCATCAAATCGCGTATTTGCATGTCGCCCCTCGAGGAGAGCGCAGCAACCTTGGGGACGGTGTGGGGGTGAGGAGGGGGGGAGGGCGCTGTATAAGTTCTAGCCCGGTTCTCGTTAAGCATTGCGCAAACCTCATAAACCACTAATACCCGTCGTCCTACATGCACTGCAATCAATCAGCCCACAGCAATGCCGGATAATACCAACGTAATAAACTTGCTTATGACAAAATTAGTATTCGTTGCGTTTGCCTCAAACTAACATTATGGCAAGGCGCGGAGAAGTCATGAAACCCTTTGATGGCACGCCACGTGTTTTGCCGTCCCGAGCGATATTGGGAGCAATTGGAGATCGAGGTAATCGTTTGTAATCGATTACAGCTTTTATGTAATGTGAGAGTTGGTGAAGAGGAGGTGGGTGTGGATGGGGGGCGGGGTAGGTGGTTGGAGAGAGGAGGTGGGGCAGAGGGGAGGGGGGGGGGGCTACATGGAGATTCATTGACGATAAAGAATTATGACCCATGGACGCCGGGTCAATATTAACCCTCTCCGGGTTTCGGGTCATCGTTCAGTTCATCATGTCTGAAGTCAGCCAGGGCGCTCGTTTCGGGGGTCAGAGGTAGGACCCGACCACCCCCCCCCCGCTCTCCGCCCACCTTCCCCAGCACCACTCTATGGCAGCCACACACTACACCCCGTGCCATGTCCTACACACTACAGCCAGGACGTGTTTCCATCATCTTTTAACGGCTGTGATTGAATAAATGCGGGGAGTGACGAGATGTTACGTCAGGGCTGCGGATGGGGTGGGGGGGTGGGTGCACAGATTAGGACCCGGTCCCGGGGGGTCACAGCGAAGGTTCAGCAGGGTTAGCAGCAGGGGAGGCGCAGAGGAGGGGACGGAGGGCGGGGGGGGGGGGAGGACGGGACGCCCACGCCAGAGCTCGTTACATTTGATCGTTGACAGGGTTGCCCATAAAAGGGGCGCCCAACTTTTGCCGGCGAAGCGGGCGATCGGAGCCTGAAGGGCAGCATTTGGCGCGACCGGAAGTCAGGTAGTCTGGGGCATTTAGGCATACGTCGGCCATTCAATGGTGCGACACTGGGGCTTAACATGTATGGGGAGAATGGCGGGGTGTATGGAAATAGAGGGGCGTGGAGCGGAGAGCAAGAGGAGAAGGTGGAAGGGGGTGGGGGTGGGGGTGGGCTGGGACGAAGGCGGACGGGAAGGGAGGCGGGGAGTGTATGCATGGAAATAATGGCAGGGCGTATCACATAGAGGGGCGCTGAGGGGAGAGGAGGGGCAGGGGTGGGTGCGAGGGGTAACCCCGGGGGGGGGGGGGTGCGCTTGGGCGAAGGGTCCGACCCGTTGTGACTCACAACATGTGAGCAATAACCGCCAGGCGAGTGTCCATCTTAATGTGGCGCGGTGGGGATATATACGCCCATGGGGGGGGGGGGGGGGGGGGTCATGGGGGTGGCGTGACCCACAGGGGCGAGTCGGGCAGAGAGCGGGAGGATGTGGAGGGTCAGCGTGAGAGGGCGACAAGCGATAGAGATGTAGCATGTACAACCAGGAGGGGTGGGTGATGGGTGGAGGGGGCGGCGGAGGGGGGGGGGACAGAAAGGGTAGCAGACGGGGGAATTGGCAGCACGAAAGGGTGGGCGGAGAGTGGGGGGGGTGGCTTCAGAAATGTGACCTTGTCTACCGGACTTCCCGCGAGCCATAGGCTGAGCCAGCCTTTCCGGCTGGAGCTCGTTTGCCCTGAAATTGATATTCAGTCAATACGCGAGTCGCCTGATCGCCCATTAGTGCATGCCCCAGGGGAATAAATCTCTGGCCACTATTTGCATATTTGGTCCAGGTGGAGCGGTGGAGGGGTGGGAGGGGCGGGGGGGGGGGGTGGCGCCCGGTCAGTCGGGAACGAGAACCCCGGACACGAAACAACACACCATACGTAGGAGGCCGGACGCGTAACCTTGACTTTACCTTGATGAAGGACTGACCGGACTGGTCATTGCGGAAATGCGTTCAAATCACGACGTCGTTTGCCAGGACTGGCATCGACCTAATGTGTATTCGATCGGCAGTCCCTGGCGGTGACCTACCACTGGACACATGCAGCCTGTCTGCAGAGAGCAGTCCGCAGTGCCCACTTTTAGCCCGTCTTTGTCACGTTCAGTTTGTATTGAGCGTGAAAGGCGATGAAAGGTGTGAAAAGGCAACATGATTGGTCACCAAGAGAGCCACTTGATTTCTGCCGCTTACAATGTTCAGCTTTGATTGACGTGCGTCAACAGTCTAACGCCGCAATACACCAGCAGGGCGAATGGGAAAGGCATTAAGTCTGCCGATAACACAGATAGGCGTGATCGAATCAGGGAAAATATATAGACATGCATTTAAGTGGAGGAAATTGCTGTAATATTGATGTCGTTGAGGGGAGAGGAGGTAAGTGGGGATAGGGGGAGGGGAAGGGTATAATGTAGTTTTTACTTGATGTGGCCAGCCAGCCAATCACGAACTGAACACGATTCACTGCTGAACAAAGGTAGCCATTCACGGGTTGAAAGTAACTCAATATGTTTGTACAGAATCGGTCAATCTCTCGCTGGTGATATTTGTTTCAGTGGTTGCGATCGCACCCAAGGTATGAGATGACGATTAAATGTGACAGTACGGAATGACAGATCTTCCCTGGCTCCTGAAAGTAATACCGGCAAACCAACTGGACAATCGGCCCTCGCCATGTTTCACTCCGCCGCCACAGCCCTCGCCACCATATTAACATCAGACACAGCATTGACCGATTTGTTATCGTGACAAACGATCTTACCATGCATTGGGTGGCGGGGTGGGGCTGCGGTGAGGATTGGGTGGCGAGGTGGGGTTGCGGTGAGGATTGGGTGGCGGGGTGGGGCTGCGGTGAGGATTGGGTGGCGGGGTGGGGCATTGGGCTGGGGAGTAGGGTGTGTGCTGAGTTTTACCGTAGTAACGGTTCACACGAGGCTTCAGAGTTACACGGTGAGTGTCCCACGGAGACCACGTCACAACGACCCGATGGAAGGCGATGTTATCGTCTCCAGGCCGCGGTAGGCAGGCCCGGCGGGCCGGGGTGAGTGATCCCGAACGATATCTAGTGGTACATCCAGATCCGGGCAGCCCAGCGCCGCAGTATGTCACGTGGCCTGCTCTGCCCGGGGCGACCATTGATTCGATCACGGCGCTATCTTCGCTACATCAATCCGGGCATTTTATGCGGGACTTCTAATAGCTGGTTCTGGCTCTACCCCCCCCCCCCCCCTCACAGTGGCCCGCCTTCCACCCTCTCCCCCTCTACTACTCATCCCGTGGGCCCTATCTCGTCCAGCCCAATCCAGTCTGCATCCTGCCCCCCTCCCCCTCCCAATACCTCCTTGCCCCCCTCACGTCCATGCCATTACCCCCTCCCCCTCTCCACGTCTATGGCCATTACCTCAATGCACCCCACCCAACCCTACACCCCTCTTAATGCTACTCAATTCGAAGCAGCACGCCCATATGGAAGTAATGGAAATCCAAACTCTCGGCGATGAAAGAAGTAGTTAGTTTTTATTGAATACGTGGCTTATCTACGATACGAAGTAGCGTTCCCCCGACGTCACGTCAAGCATAAAGAACAACGTGAGGTGCGCGCTCCACTAAATGTGCGTGTTATTTACGTAAGGCATTGATTACTGGGGCGTCTGTTTGGGCTTCCTGTCACAGCGGTGAACCCGCCCGCTGGGAGCGATGATACCCTTAACAATGCAGTCCTCAGATACATACACGACTCAACTGGTATCCACATCAGTAAGAACTTAAAACAAATTTTCACCAAAGATATTTGCAGTAAAAAGGAAAGCATGATGAAATATGTAGAGGTAGTATTTTAGTCATAGTTATAAATCTAGATAAAACTACTAAATTTAATGTCGAGTTTAACATTCATGTGATGGGCTGGTTTGCAGGCAGCAGGAGGATGAGTGGTAGATGCATTTGCGTTACATTTGCTTTGCTAAAAAATACCAAAAACACAAATACCAAAAAGCCCTTGTTTTACGCCTTTTTAGGTTGTCTCACAAGAGACCGCGACATAGGTTATGCCCGATGATAATTGTGACCCAATGAAGCGAGAGTAGGGTTTCATGGTTACCTGGTAACGTATTATGACGTACTACATATTTTACTTCATCTGCATATGTAATCAAGACGCTTCCTAACACAGCCATAAAAGGTCATGAGTCACAATCATGTGGACTGGGACTGAAGCTATCCAGCCACCGAAGCACATCTTTCCGGTTATGCAGAAATAGAGCATCTCTCGCATAATGTCGTGCCATGGCCAGAGCGCTGCCGGTTTATACGTACATCAGCCAAGACCGCTCATATCAATTTTCTATTTGTATGACCCTTCAATTGTCATACAAACTCAAGTTTCCTTCATCTGTCAATATTTTATTCCATTACAATTATATCTATCATTTACGTAGAGACGGGAGTGACTTTTAAGCTTCCATCCCATTTAAGGTGACCATGAAAATGATACACCCTGATAAGTTCCCCGGTGAGTTAATTATACCTGTGACCTTTGCCACGCGGCAGCTGGTCTTCTGCGGTCAGGTGTGAAACCGACGATGGCGCCCTCTGACGGCCTGTCACATACAATATGTAATTCCGCCTTCTCCAAGACTTGGTACCACTTACAATCTCCGCTGTGCCAGTAACATTATTTTTCAGCCGTCAGATTCACTTAGTTCAGGATAATTCTCTGAGTTGTCAATAAATGATGAGTATGTTATAATATAAGCTGAGGTGTCAAGAAGGGTTGGACAGGTGACAGGGTGGTGCAGACCTCGGCTAGTAACCATGCTTAAAGCGGGTGGAAACTACGGTTTAAAACCACTGACATAGCCATGATTTAAAATGTTTTAACTCGCTTGCATGGAAATATTGTTTTGGGCCTTTTTTCTGCGTGATGTTACTAGAGATCGTTAATGACACGTGCTTGCCACAGCGGGTGCAGGTCATGGGCGAACGTATGGCTTAATCACCGTGTACAACGTCAGCAAAATTTGGAAAGCAAATGTGCCTTTTTTTTATTCTCTTAAGGTTAGGGCAGATTAAAGAGCGCATAGCTTTTTTCTACAAGAAAACAAAGGCCGGATCAGTCCAAGCCGCTGTAGTCTTCATCGATATATTCAAGTCATGTCACTCGTTGTTAAAACAGACATATATGGGGAGAAACGTAGCATCCCGCACTTAGACCAAGGACTCACTTACTGCAGTGACATGCGGTCATTATAGATCTACTGGACAGATAATTATTTTCTATGCTGCGATAAATACATTGACATTTCTGTCGTCAGATCAATTAATCAATAAACGACATTATGAGGCACATCATTTTCCAATATGTACGTTCAATTACCCATGAGACCAACCATGGTAGAACATTTATTATCTTGAGGGATAACCGTAGAATTATCTTAATGGCCCGTTATTTACATCCAGTTCTTAAACATCTGACAATTCATTATCCAGTATTTGTGGTTCGCCAATTTGTAGAGCATATATAGTAGCGGGTGAGGGGTGAGGGTGATGGATCCAGGAGGGAGTGGGGAGAGGACGGGTGGCATCTAGCGCGACAGGTTAGTTGCGGCCTCCTAAAGGCCTCCATCGTCTAAACAATACCCCTCAAGGCAATACAAACTTACAGAAGGAAGGAGTGGAAGTGAAGTGCAAAATACAATTCCATTGGCCAATATATATTACTACATTTTGCATTGCATGTCAACACCATCATACCAATTGAAAGTCAATAAACCAATGCATCAATGTGATTCATGGGATGCTGAAATGAAAGCTGATTAAATGATTGGTGTTTTTCCCCCTTGCGGGTTATGTCTGAGCCGATATTCCTCCCGGGAACTGGCCGGGATGGAGGCGAGGATTGATGGATCAGTCTCCAGGTGAACCGGGACCCCGGGATCTGTCCGTCTCGAGTAAAGTTGTTCAACCCAGCCGTTATCATGTTAACATGGTGTCAGCACCGACCGGGATACAACTCGGCCCCGGCCCTTATCATGTTAACATGGTGTCAGCACCGACTGGGATACAACTCGGCCCCGGCCCTTATCATGTTAACATGGTGTCAGCACCGACTGGGATATAACTCGGCCCCGGCCCTTATCATGTTAACATGGTGTCAGCACCGACTGGGATACAACTCGGCCCCGGCCCTTATCATGTTAACATGGTGTCAGCACCGACTGGGATATAACTCGGCCCCGGCCCTTATCATGTTAACATGGTGTCAGCACCGACTGGGATACAACTCGGCCCCGGCCCTTATCATGTTAACATGGTGTCAGCACCGACTGGGATACAACTCGGCCCCGGCCCTTATCATGTTAACATGGTGTCAGCACCGACCGGGATACAACTCGGCCCCGGCCCTTATCATGTTAACATGGTGTCAGCACCGACTGGGATACAACTCGGCCCCGGCCCTTATCATGTTAACATGGTGTCAGCACCGACTGGGATACAACTCGGCCCCGGCCCTTATCATGTTAACATGGTGTCAGCACCGACTGGGATACAACTCGGCCCCGGCCCTTATCATGTTAACATGGTGTCAGCACCGACTGGGATACAACTCGGCCCCGGCCCTTATCATGTGAACGTGGTGTCAGCACCGACTGGGATACAACTCGGCCCCGGCCCTTATCATGTTAACATGGTGTCAGCACCGACTGGGATATAACTCGGCCCCGGCCCTTATCATGTTAACATGGTGTCAGCACCGACTGGGATACAACTCGGCCCCGGCCCTTATCATGTTAACATGGTGTCAGCACCGACTGGGATACAACTCGGCCCCGGCCCTTATCATGTTAACATGGTGTCAGCACCGACTCGGATACAACTCGGCCCCGGCCCTTATCATGTTAACGTGGTGTCAGCACCGACTGGGATACAACTCGGCCCCGGCCCTTATCATGTTAACATGGTGTCAGCACCGACTGGGATATAACTCGGCCCCGGCCCTTATCATGTTAACATGGTGTCAGCACCGACTGGGATACAACTCGGCCCCGGCCCTTATCATGTGAACGTGGTGTCAGCACCGACTGGGATACAACTCGGCCCCGGCCCTTATCATGTTAACATGGTGTCAGCACCGACTGGGATATAACTCGGCCCCGGCCCTTATCATGTTAACATGGTGTCAGCACCGACTGGGATACAACTCGGCCCCGGCCCTTATCATGTTAACATGGTGTCAGCACCGACTGGGATACAACTCGGCACGATACATGTGATATATATGTATGTTATATATATGTATATGCATGTAAGCACACACAGTATATATTATATATATATATGTATATACATATTTAAATATACTATATATACATGTACACTCAGGTAAACACGTGCCTGTGAAGCGGAGATTCAAGTCCGATGGGTGTGAGGGTGGCGAGTGGAAGGGCGGGTGCGAGAGTGACTAGTCAAAGGGGGGGGGGGTGAGGGTGATGAGCCGAATGGGGGGGGGGGTGTGAGGGTGATGAGTCGAAGGGGTGAGGGTGTGAGGGTCATGAGTCGAAGGGGTGGGGGTGTGAGGGTCATGAGTCGAAGGGGGTGTGGGGGTGGCGAGTGGAATGGCGGGTGCGAGTGACGAGTCAAAGGGGGAGGGGGGGTGAGGGTGATGAGTCGAAGGGGGGGGGGGTGTAGGTGACCAGTCGAAGGGGGGCGTGGGAGTGGCGAATCGAATGAGGGGAGGGTGAGGGTGACGAGACGAAGGGGGTGTGAGGGTAATGAGTCGAAGGGGGGTGTGAGGGTGGCGAGTGGAAGGGGTGGGGTGAGTGAGGGTGATGAGTCGAAGGGGGGGATGAGGGTGGAGAGTCGATAGGGGGGGAGGTGAGGGTGGCGCTCTGGTTGTCTCAGCTGTTTGGATTAGGCTCTTCGAGTTTGGCCAATTTTACCTCTTCTTCCAATGTTTGGAGTGTGTTTGGTCAGCAGGCCACTGGTCTCAAAAACTACTGAGACTCCCATGTCGCGTCTGCTTCCAGAATGGATGACCGCCACCCTCCTCTTCCCCTCCATCCCCCGCCGGTCGTTCATTCGTAGAGAGTGGGTTCACGGGGTCAATAGAGATGGAGATTACATCTCCAGAAGGGTTAGTATATGTACTGATCGCTGCAGCCCATCCTCCGAACGGCCACGTGGTCCGGGGCCCCATGTTGATCCCTCGGGTCATGGTGACATAGATTGAGGTCACGTGATTTATCACGTCGGGGAGTCAGACAGACCACGGCTGATGGGTAAAACACTGGTGGGGGTTCGTCATGGTGATGTTTGTCAGCAGCAGCCGAGGCCCGGGGAGAGCGGCACCGTGGGGGGGGGGGGGAGGGGGGCTAGTAGGGGGCAACGATACGAGCGAAAGAGTCAAGCACACGTGGATGCCGCACAATTTAGGCCATGGCGCTATATATTATAGGACGACTCAGAGTATCCTGGATGGCCAATCAGATGCCATTAATACCACTTGAGCGTCACGGATATTGGAAACACGACATCACGGGCGCTAAGATCACGAGGGGACGACAGTTATTAATGATTTTAGTAGAGGTTAGGGGAGTGGATTATAAAACACATCCTCTGTATTGACAACACAAGCGCAAAGTGGCGGTGGTTCGTGATGACAATAGTGATAGGTGTTATTGACAAAACTATACCGCCATGTCACATCCTTAGGAATGGTTGAAACACGTAAATATGTTTAGTGATAGATGTGGTAAATTACAGTGTTTTTATCGTCGCATGTTCGTAACAGACTGGAACATGATGTACTATGAATGATTTTATTTTCATTGTTTCGCACGAGTGGCCTCGTTATCACTGTTTCGTGGCAGATGAACAATGATTCCTTTTGCTATCGCCGATTCCCAGTGGAAAGGGACCTGATGTAATATTATTCGTTTTGCTATCACCGATTCGCAGTGGGTAGGGACCTGATGTAGAGTTACTCGTTTTGTTATCGCCAATTTGCAGTAGATAGGGACATAATGATCAAATTATTCGCTTTGTTATCGCCGATCACATTAGATAAGGACATGACTGATGTACAGTTATTAATCGTTATCGCCGTCAGTTTGTGGTTATTGGCAACGGTAACCCATGGGTGGCCCAAGCCATCATACCAAAATATTGACACCATCAAGGTAGTAAATACTGATCCTATAACATATGACACCAACGTCCTATTAACTCGCTTAATAGCACAACCAATGAGGGACCAATGAGCTTGACGTGGTCCATATTGGCTCACTTTGGTAGAGACGACAAATGATGATGCTCACCCATGTTCACACCTCCGTGATATTACACACTCACGTGACCTTGGATGCAGCTGTTGGCGGGGGTCGGGGGATCCTAATCTATACACACATCTCCTTCGCAATAGGACTACAACGGAATTTCCGGCACTAAGCGCGGAGTGGCCACATCGACGCAAGAGTCACGTGACCCGGCAGATTGAGACGCCTGTCGGATGTTGTGAGCACTACCGATTTGGAGGTCACATGACCTTTGCTTGGAATGCTTCCGGTGGCGGTTACCCGGTCGGAGGCTGCCCTGTCCCTAGTGTTGTGGCTGTAGCACGGGCAAACCTCACAGGGCCCCTCAGAGGGGTGAAGGCGCATTCTCACCCCGGCACGAGTTTCGTCGGAGTAGTGTCGTCAAATGTATCTGTGAAACAAATTAAGCAACCCTCACGGGCACACCTATTCATGAAACGTTACTCCGTGGCACAGTTGACAGCTTTTAACAGACTCGATGTTCCATGATATGTCCACCTCGTCCCACACAATTTTTTTCTCGAAACGCGCGACTCTTGCGCCTCGTCTTGCGAGAAAGCTATGAAAGTTCGGATTAGGATTTCGGGGGGGGGGGGCCCTCCCCCCGCCCCCCCTCCCGAACTCTTAATCCGCAACTGCCTGTGCCCGTCCACTATATCATGTGTAAAACTAGACAGACATGGAGAAACTGCGCCTCATAACCATGACGACACATAATGGGAAGTGGCAAATATTTACGCATTGCCAACTTTGTTGTGAGATATATATGCCGACACAAAGACAAACATTTGTCTACACGCGGGACTGCGGGCGGCGCCGACAGAGGGCGCTCGTTAAGGGTGGCATGGGGTGCTCACCGCCGGAGAAATATACTGACGTGTGACACGTAATGCCAGCTCGTCTTGGTGACGTCCTCCCCAAAGCAACATCTTCTGCACCAGTACACTTCGGTCAGTAATATAGTTATATGAAATCGATAATGCAACTTAAATTGATCGATAGCCTCTCTCATCGCCTTAATAAAAACAAGAACGAGATGGAACAAAAACGTCAAAAGTTGAAGTCTGAACAAAAGAAGTGACATCTGTCCGATAAGCGGAGTTATGGTTTGCAATGGCACATTCACGTACGCCGCCATGATGGTGTCGTTTATAACTTGACTCTGGATGAAATATCTGGCGGCCGTGGCGTTGATATCCGGCGTGATGTGATTGAAAGGTGGGGCCGTGTGTTGTCGACATGTGGTCAGAAAGAGCGGGAAAATATTGACAGCGAGATCGACGGCCTCGCAATAACACACACAAAGCCTGAGTAAACAGGCTGGGTGGGAGTGATGCGGTCAGGCCCTGACAGTCAGCGGCGGGCTCTAGTCCCTGTGTGTCAGGCGGGCGTGGTGGGGGGAAGGGTGGGGGGAGACCAACATCACGTATCAGTGGAGTTAAGTCACATGTCAACATCACATACCAACAATCATCTCACGTACGTACAGAGCGCAGGTCTCGCTATACATCTAGTGCATTGACGCGGATCAAGGATTTTGAACAGGTGGGATGTGGATCGTATAGGCTACTGGGGGTCTATGATATTTTGGACGGGATGGGGGCACCCCCGCAAAAAAGGTGTGTGCTCTCCAAAAATAACCTACCACCGGGGTTGGGAGGTGGGGAGTGGGGTGGGGGGGGGGGTTAAACCGTTGCCTGTCTGACTGCATAACTCCCATATTGCAACATATAGTTTGTACTGTAAACAATACTCCTATTTGACAGGGCAAAATAGGGTGGGGGGCTGTTTCAGATCTTCTGGACACCCACTCTCTTCTGATTCCGCCAATGTAATGTTTTCATCAAGCGACACCCTTTATCACAGCTAAGCCTATAACCAGACCCGGGTGGTGACGGGTAGCACTGTTCCGAAACATTCGCGCCACTAACATGGGTATGAACCCCGGCGTAACAAGAACAGGTAGGCCTATTGGCGAATGAATAACTTTGGCATTGGAGACAGAGTAGGGAGGGGCACCAATTGACAGTTTCACATAAACGGCTCCACAGCTTCATGACATCCGTGACCAACAATGATGGCCTCGGAAACCAAACGACGCGGGGAATGTGTGAGATCCAAGAAATCTCACGACCAGCATATATATGTCTTTGGTTTTCTTGATTGTGGCAAGCCAGTATATTTATACAGGCCACTTTTTCTTACCGCCATCGGGGTGCAATCCTTTAATGCTCATGAATTCCTATACTTTGATTTGGTCTCCTGCTATGTACCGCACTTTTGCCCTTATATCTATAGCTAAACCAGCTTCAAGCATCGATATTTAAGACGCGCCACTTTCCGAAATTCAATTTACGCGTGCAACGCGTGCAAGCCCATAATCAAGTAAGGAATGTAAACTAGCCATATATACATCCAGTTGGCATGAGGACAATGAAAGAGCTAATCAATGAGGTAATGAGACTACAGCAGCCAAAGGTCAAGCGGAGGTGAGACTGTCACCTGTTGTGAGGTTCTGACAGCCGTTACAGAGCGAACGTTTAGAAAAGTGATCAGGTTACTACCACTACAGGCATATATTGACTGAATTCAGTTGCGTCTCCGTTGCTACCCCCCCGCCCCCCTCTCATCCAATACCCCCCCCCCTCCACCAGCGTAAATACAAGTAGGGGGTCTTCTTAATTGGCGGCGGGAAACATTCTTGTGAGGGGTTTATTTGTATATTAAGCAACCGTAGTGGTGTAACATGTTTGGCAACGATGATGGGCCAAGACGGGGTGGGGGTGATGGGCGAAGGATGGGGTGGGGTTGGAGAATGGGGCGAGGGGCGAAGGATGGGACGAGGGGTGAGGGGCGGAGGATGGGTGGGGGGTGAGGGGCAGAGGATAGGGTGGGGGGTGAGGGGCGGAGGATGGGGTGGGGGTTAGGGGCGGAGGATGGGGTGGGGTGAGCGGCGGATGATGGGAGGGTGGAGTGGGGAGTCAGGGGCGGAGGATGGGTGCGGGGCAAATGATGGGGTGGGGTGAGAGGACGAGGATGGGGTGCGGGGCGGAGGATAGGTACGGGGCGGAGGATGGGTGCGAGGCGGAGGATGGGTGCGGGGCGGAGGATGGGTGCGGGGCGGAGGATGGGTGCGAGGCGGAGGATGGGTGCGGGGCGGAGGATGGGTGCGGGGCGGAGGATGGGTGCGGGGCGGAGGATGGGTGCGGGGCGGATGATGGGGTGGGGTGAGAGGACGAGGATGGGGTGGGGGGCGGAGGATGGGTGCAGGGCGGAGGCTGAGACAAAACCGCTGTCAGGCTGACGCCACCAGTGGTTGGATAGCGTGTATCTTTGGGGGAGTGCGGGGCGGAGGATGGGTGCGGGGCGGAGGATGGGTGCGGGGCGGAGGATGGGTGCGAGGCGGAGGATGGGTGCGGGGCGGAGGATGGGTGCGAGGCAGATGATGGGGTGGGGTGAGGGGAAGAGGATGGGGTGCGGGGCGGAGGATGGGGTTGGGGGTGAGGGGAGGAGGATGGGGTGGGGGGCGGAGGATGGGTGCGGGGCGGAGGATGGGTGCGGGACGGAGGATGGGGGCGAGGCAGATGATGGGGTGGGGTGAGGGGAGGAGAATGTGGTGCGGGGTGAGGGGCGGAGGATGGAGATGGGGTGGACCATGGGGTGAGAGATGAGGGGTGGAGGATGGGGTGAGGGATGGATGATGGGTTTATGTGCGGAGGATATTGTGGGGGCGATGGATGGGGTGGAAGCGGAGGATGGGGTTGGGGCAGTTGGGGATGGGGAAATATGAGGTGAGAGTCGATGGAGGGGGTGGGATTATTGGGGGCGATGTTGCGTCAAAGCTCCAAACCGACACCCCGTAGTAATCGGGGGTTGGGCGCGGGGGGGGGGGGGGCTGAGACAAAACCGCTGTCAGGCTGACGCCACCAGTGGTTGGATAGCGTGTATCTGTGGGGGTATGCCAATATTACCCCCCCCCCACTCCACCTCATATTTGTATTATTATATCTACACCCTTGCAGTCCTGTGTCTGTGATCCCCTTATGCCGCTCTCGCTCTCTCTCTCGCACGCACCCTTTACCCTGGGGAGCTGCCACTTCCCCTACAGTACACATAGCACTATAGTCAGCATCATACACACGCGTATATAATCGAGTCAGGATCAATGTTTCCCTGCCATCTTTCCCATGGGTCTCAACGTTCCAAAAGGCCTTCTTTGAAGCACAGCAACATACGCGTTGGACTCGTCTTCCCGATCCGTGCCAAAGCCTCCTCCCCCCCACTATGATACGCCCTTGATCGGACAGCAACACACGGATTCCTCACGCTGGGTCGAAACATATCCACCTCTATGATTCCGGGTACATGGCTACACGCTGGCAGCTGGATATGCAAGGGATGCACCTGTCGTCGTGGTAGGCTGTGGGTGTGGAGGCTCCATGTGCTCCCTCCAGCGTACATCTGAACAGCTGAGCAGTTGAACAGCTGCACCAGAACTGTGGTCATCAGACCCAGGGGGGTCCCAGCGATTTTCACCAATCTGGACCAGAATAGCATATCTTGGCAGACATTATCGGACGCTTCCTCCTTAAGTGATGGATCCAGGAGGGGAGGGGGGCGTTTAGGGGATCCACCCCCCCCCCTCCCGAAGTAATGGTTTGCTAAAGACGGTTAAAGTCGAAGTTCCTTAAATGATCCTTTTCGCAAAATAATTTTCCATGCTAAATCAAGGCCATCTGAAGTGTGAGGTAACCCCCCCGTTGTAAAACAATGATGGGCCCCCCTGGTCATTTTCACCCCACCGTCCGGTCGCAAGTGTTAATAGAACAGAGATTCCCCCCTAGCCTCGGTCGCACATTTTCAGTAAACAGCCCCCACTGGTTCAATTCGTAGATCTGCCCCTGTCCTTGGTTCCAGCTGCACAGCCCAGTCCTTTTGCGCCCTGAATTTGGATTGGGGCTATGCACCGGGTAGGAACAATCAGGGCTATGTTACCAAAATGGTTAAAGCGTCCTGAATATACAACCGACCAATCAGGACTAGATGATATATATATTATGGATTTATATTATTAAAATAATATATTTCATCATATATTTCATTAAAATTACTCATGTCACAATATCTTCTCCGAGAAAATGGTTTTGACTGTAAATGATGTATGTAGATTATATGTGCATAAGGACACACTAATTGTACGAAACAGATAACAGGCCATGTTGTTTTGTTTCTCTTGAACTACGACCATTTTGGGCATGTTTAGATATGATAACATATCTATTTCTTATTTCGTGTTAACATTCACACAGTCAGACATGTCTCTAAATTATTTCCAAAATCTTAGCGTAGGTGGAAAATTGCGGTATGGGGAGGTTTAGCGCAAATATGTCAAACCGACACGTTGCACGGTGCAAAAGACGCATTGCTAATAATAAATCCTGTTACAATTACTGAATAGTCCGCCTACCGTTCGCAATTAACATGGGACGGCCTGTGGGTAATGGAAGGACAAAGAGGTCGATTCTAAGCCGCAGGCGAAAGGACAGTTTTAGCTGAGGCTGCTGGTACGGTCACCGCAGACGTAAAGGCGTGAGGTGTCCCTGAAAACTACTTTTGAATTATGAAAACTGCCCTGGCAGCATTAAATGCATTTAGCAATTATCTTGTGTTAGGTTTAGCGCTAGAGTAAATCCCATGATTGCATTCGCAAAAAACTTTGACAGGAGTTAAAATATTCGCGCAGCCCCTCCTCGTTTCTCCAATGCCACGAAATGGTTATTCGAATGTCTCCCAGTAGAGACTCTATGATGGATCAGGGTAAAATAGGCACAAAACCAGAACCCTGAACTTGAACCCAAATATATTCGCCAGATTTGGCCTTTGAATGGAAAATTCTTTGAGGTTAAGCCGACCTGGGCAAGGGCCGCATCGCCTCATTTGCATTTGACAATGGAATCGCCGTCGACCGGCCTGTCTCTGTTTCCATCTCGAATATCCATCTGCTGCAATAAAACATTCCTCTGGAGGTCATTCAAGTTCATTTGACGTCCGCTATCTCAGTTCTCTGGAGCCACACGGGCGTCCGGTCGGAGCACTGAAGGCTCACATCGATAAGTGCAATCATACCGGCCACGGAAATCTCTAAAACATGGGGATGGAGATGTCATGCAAAATGTTTCAATTCCTGGAAGTCCCAAGTTAATTGTCCCTTAGAAGGACGACGTCAAGGAGGCATTCACAGGCACACATATATATTGATAAACACAGTGAGATATAAAACATTTAGGGGGTCTGCCATCCTACGGTAAGTATTGTTTAGCAGAGGATCACCTTTTCGCCCTTTGACACAGAAGGCGGTCACCCCCCCCCCCCAGCATGGCATGCCTAGAGCCTCTTGGGAGCACGTTGTGTAGCTGTTGTTTCGGGAGCGACACATCGTTTTAGTATCCGCCCATGCCAGGCCATATCATACCCGGGTTCCCCTGGCTCCGGGCCTGTCATTGGCTTACCATTCCGCTGAGTTGCGACTGCTGTTCATCGCCGTGATGGTACTGGGCGTGACCACCAGGTGGCAATGAAGGCAATGAGGCCTCGTGATCTCGTGTGATCTCGTGTGATCGCGAGACCGCTGTACTGTAGTTTTGCCCCGTAACATCATTGTAAGCTTACCTCGGTGAACCTGGCCAGCGGTCCCACGTGGTACCGGTCGCCACCAATTGCGGACTCAAGGGCCCGGTGGTAAATAAGACGAGTGGTAACCAGAAGGCATTTGTATCAGCTATAGCATGTCCCTGTCCGACCATACATGTTATATCTACGGGTCTGTTAGAACCCAAAACGTCATGATGACGAAAACGTCAGACTATACGGCCTGCGCCATCTAGGAGCAAATGTTCAGTTTCACGCTGTTCATCGATCGCCGTGTGATGAGCGCGCGTATGGATCGAGCATGGAGTTATAATTATCTATTGACGTGGGCAATGAATATATGAGGCAGTAATACATGAGCCCCCCCCCCCCTCGGGTTTATCCCTTTTGGAACATTCTACTCCTAGAAACCTTCGATTCCTTATATTCCCTAGGCCTAATTCGTAGGCGAAAGTTAGTCGTCCAGTCAAATGAAAGTGTTCGTGCCACGATTTTGTCTTGCTCAGCGTTAACTTGGTTTAGGGACGATAAACAAATAACAATTTGTTTTAATGAGAGTTTACAATTGTTATTCCACGATATCACTATAAACGCGTTCGTCAAAGTAGCAAAGGTGAGATCCGGGGTGGTTTATTTCTAGGAGCATTGCATCTGAGCGTCATTTGAAAATTCCCCAATGATGTCACAAGATTAACAGGTGAGCTCTGATGCAGTGCGTAGACATCTGTGGTCGAGGGCGTGTATTGTTTTTATGGTTGAGTGCGTTTCATTGAGTTCAAGCCAATGAGCAGTCTCAATATAAAAGCACATGCGTTTGTATTCCCCTTTGACGTCACTTTCCTCGCTCGTAGAAGTTAAATTGGTAGGTGCGAAAACAGGTAGAAAAAGTATGCCCTTGAACTAGTTGGGCCGTTACGGCTCGATAAAATAAGCTTGGAAACGCTTCCATCCGGGACATTTTGCCGTAAATTATACACACAATGGTAATTAACACCGGGTTATATCAGGACCCTTAATAATGGCTCGTAAATTTCCCTATTTACGGTGACGTCTCTTAGACGGGTCCCTTTGGTTTTACATCTATTCGGGTCAAGTCGAAGTGACAATCGCAACCATTAGAGTTGATATATACGCTCATGTTCCTCATTCTACCATGAAGCAAGCAATGATAGACACAACGCTTGCAAGCCCATAGAGCATCTTATCATTCCACTTCGATACCCCAACAAATGATGTATTGCAGACTTCCAAGGTCCTTGGCGATAAATTAAAACTGGACATTCGAGCACAGCAGGCGGTCCCAGGGCTCCACTAGCAGCTAGACGGACTGCCTGCATGCGTATTGCATAGTCTGTGGAAGCACCCTCTCCACAACAGGACTATACATACAGACGTTGCGACTCTCATTTTGCAGTTTATACGGCATTAAAGTGTGATTGTGTTGATATGTGACAATGGCGTGATGAGAGGTGAACAAATCGGAAGGACACACCGCGTGATGACAAGGCGAATAATCGGCGACGGGAGACGTGTCTTTCAATTCTCTTGGCTTCATATGCATGTATAGAGAAGCAATAACTCGGCCGATTCCTCCTGTGATTGTGGTCTCGGATTTAATCTCCAAACTGGCGACAGCAATATTATTGGGACTGTCAGCTCAGACGGGATAAGGTTATTTCGGCTTTCAGTTCAAACAGGGAGCTTTTTGCCATCTTCGGCAAGAGAACATCTCATTCTTTCTATGTTTTCGGTCCTATTCGCGACCTTCAGCCTGACCCCATTCCCACCCCACAGGGGCGGATGATGGTGGGTGGGGGCGGAGAAGAGTGGGGGGGGGGGGCTGGCAGGGGGCGGGGCTTGTTACACTAGCGCGAATCAATGCGGGCCGTGGGAAGCGGCGTGACTGGCTGGGAGAGGCTGGGTAAATAAACCGTGTACAGGGGACAAGGGAAACAGAGTGTTGTTACCTAACCGAGCGTCTGAGACAGGCTTCTGTCTGTCGCTGGGCATGGCCTGACAAAAGACATAGGAGCGTCTCCATGGAAACAAAGCGGCTGGCCACCACCATCGACATCGACTGCATTGTTTTCCCGCCCGGCGACGCCATTGTGGACGTCAGCCGTGTTTCCTCGTTGCTCAGCAACACTTAAAGTTCACCTGAGACCCCGGCGAGACGTTTGTTATCCCCAGGGCTTCCATCGCATCCGGGCATTTCCGGTGTCGATAACGTCTCGCCCAAGTTATAATACCACAGGTAATCTTTTGTTTGGTGTCAGCCGAGCTCCATCCAGCGTTAGATGCCGCGCCATGTTTACATACCACGTCTAGACGGCGAATTACAAAACAGGGATTATGAAGGAAAACCACACATAGATTAGATACTGCGAGCTATCGTGTCAATAATAAACTTAAACAGAAAAATAAACAGGCTATAAAATAATTAAAGCACTTATTATAGAACTTTCAATCTACGGGTCCGGCAGACAAGGGCGATTGTTCAAAGTGTGGGAAAAAAAATGCTATCTGACACTTCAAAGCATTCAAAAGTTAAATATGTCTCGTAAACACATCACGTGCGACAAAAAGCTGCCAAACGATGAATGGAACTATAGACAGGTGGAAGTATACATACTGGATGAGGAATTAGTCTGAGTTTCTATGCTAGGAGAAATAAATGGATAATCTGTCTGAGGATCAACTAACGACCGTTCATCACAGCTGGCAGCCAAGTCTCTTGAATTTGAATTATACACAGGATCAACAATAGTAGAATTTAATATCCAGTGGGGAAGCCATGGGTTAATATCCATGGCTCGTACTTTTCACTCGTATCTTTATTTCGACTATTTCGCTGCCCAAACAATGGTGGGCCCCCCTGATTGTTTTTACCCCCCCCCCCCCCGCCTCCCGATCACCTGTTTTAATAGAACAGAGAGTCCCCCCTCGCCTCGGTCACACGTTTTTATTGAACAGTTCCCGTGTTCCAATTCCCAGCTCCGCCCCTGTCCTTGGCTCCAGCTGCACAGCCCAGTCTTTTGGCGTCCTGAATTTGGATTGGGGGTATGCACCGGGTAGGAAATGTCAGGGCTTGATGTTACCAAAATGGTTAAAGCGTCCTGAATATGCAACCAAACAATCAGGGCTAGATTTTATAGATTATGGACTTATATTATTATATTATTAGAACATTATATTTTATCATATATTTCATTAAAATTTCTCATGCCACAACATCTTCTCCGAGAAAATAGTTTTGACTGGAAATGATGTATTTAGGTTATATGTGTATAAGAACACGCTTATTGTATGAAACAGATAAAAGGCCATGTTGGTTTGCTTCTTTTGAACTACGTCGTCTAAATTTGAGCGACGCGACCATTTCTGGCATTGTTAGATGATAACATGTCTATTTCTTATTTCGTGTTAACATTCACACAGTCAGATATGTCTCTAAATTATGTCCCGAATCCTAGAGTAGGTGGAAAAGTGCGGTATGGGGAGTTTTAGTGCAAATAGGTCAAACCGACACGTTGCACGGCGCAAAAGACGCATTGCTAATAATAAATCCTGTTGCAATTACTGAATAGTCCGTCCTACCTTTCGGAATTAACATGGGACGGCGTGTGGGTAATGGAAGGACAAAGAGGTTGACTCTAAGCCGCAGACGAAGGACAGTTTTAGCTGAGGTTGCTGGTACGGCCACCGCAGACGTAAACACAAGATATGAAGATTGTAATCTTCATATCTTGTTTTGAATCAAATGTCATTGTCTGCTTGCTTCATTCAAAATGAATATGTACAAGTGCTCGATGGGTTTGGAAGGTGCTATGTACCTCTAAAATGTCGTTTTCAATGGATTTGCAGCGAGCTTTGACAGATATATGTATCTCACGAGTCGTCCACGTGCCATGTAACCGCCACACCCGCACAGAGAACACTCTCTCCAGGGGGGGGGGTGGGGATATAGGAATTTGCAAAAGGGGGGGGGGGTGGGGGGGAGGGGAGGAGTTGCTCTCTGAAAACTTGCGACCGGATTCCCCTTTTTGACGTCACTTTCCTCGCTCCCAGAATTTAAATTGGTAGGTGCGAAAATAAGTGGCAAAAGTATTCCCTTCTGCTATTTGGGCCGTTATAGCTTGATAATATAAAGGTGAAAACAGAAGATTAATATGAGCTAAAGTGATTCTGGCGTGATACCAACTGTTTAAACCCATATCGCGACAACGGACGCATAAACAGATACATTCTCACAAACCACGCACCGGCCAATAGACCGATCCAGGCTGTCAATCATTGACGTCACTGTTGCTTTTATCCAATCATGTGGAGAAAAAAGGTCTTCCACGTGCGTTATGTCAAACAAGTCGGACAAAAAAGGCAGCATGGCACTTTCTTGTCAGGTTCAGAGATGAGTACGTCTCATTTGTACCTACAATCGGCTATGATTGCCAATTTCATGCTCACGGGTAAGGCAAAAGAACTCAAGCGTGGGCGGGGCTTCGTGTCGGAGTATGGCTCGCTCTATTGTTCTGGCCTAGCAGAGCGCACTCGACGATAGCCGAACGCGCTACCTACTGGGATTGGTTCGAGTGCGAGCTGGGTTAATCTTAGCACAAGGCTCCCATATCCTGTCTGAGCCTTTAAGTGATAGGATATGAGATTTAGGCTGAGATAAACCCATTTCGTACCAGAAGCAATGACATACGTCATACACAGCGCACGAACTGCGGTCAAATTTCGCGGCGACAGATGACAATTCGAACCTTTTCGAAAGTACTCAGGCGGAGTGTGCGAGATGGGTTTATGCCAGAACTCGTGTCGCAAAGGGCCGCCACCAGGTGAGTGCGAGAAGACGGGATTCCGGGACCAAGACCAGAACATATTTCTAGACTATAAGTTTAACAACCCACTGTATTCTGACTGGACAGGACTAATGCACAGCGGCGCGAAGTGTTCTGAATCACGTGAGTGGGGGGTAAGGGCGGATCCCGAAGACAGGTTTAGACACATCGGGATGTGACGAAAAGGAGCACCCCACCCTAGATAACAGAAATGCCATGATATTGGGGCGGTGGGGGGCGGGGGGCTTCATACCTGTGATATACATGTATGTTTTATATATGTGTATCCATGTAAGCACACACGATAGGCCTATATACTATATATATTTACATATATGTACACACATATGTATACATGTATATATGCAACATACATATATGTACTACATATAACCTTGTCCGATGCGCACGCAACACGAGTGTACAGAGCGCTGACTATATGACTTGCTATATGTGACGTGCTATATAATGCATTGCCCAGGTTGGCCGCCATTACAAAAAAAAACGTACACGCTGCAGGGCGGCGGTCTGAGGGTGACGAATCAAGCGGGGTGGGGGGGGGGGGCGATGTGTGAGGGTGACGAGTCGAAGGGGGTGTGTGAGGGTGGCGAATCGAAGGGGGGGGGGTGAAGGTGACGAGACTAATGGGGGATTTGACGATGAGTCGAAGGGGGGGGGGGCGTGCGGGTGGCGAGTCGTAAGGGGGGGGGGGGGTGAGGGTGACGAGTCGAAGGGGGGGGGGGGTGAGGGTGACGAGTCCACCCTCCTCTTCCTCTCCATCCCCCGCCGGTCGTTCATTCGTAGAGAGTGGGTAAGGAGGGGGGGGGGCGAAGAAGCTTGAGGACGGTGGGGGTTGCCATGGAGCCCCCCACCCCCCTCACGGGGTCAATAGAGATGGAGATTATATCTCCAGAAGGGTTAGTATATGTACTGATCGCTGCAGCCCATCCTCCGAACGGCCACGTGGTCCGGTGACACGTGACCGCACCATCCGGGGCCCCATGTTGATCCCTCGGGTCATGGTGACATAGATTGAGGTCACGTGATTTATCACGTCGGGGAGCCAGACAGGCCACGGCTGATGGGTAAAACACTGGTGGGGGTTCGTCATGGTGATGTTTGTCAGCAGCAGCCGAGGCCCGGAGAGAGGGGCAATCAGATGCCATTAATACCACTTGAGCGTCACGGATATTGGAAACACGACATCACGAGGGGACGAAACACTAAGATCACGAGGGGACGACAGTTATTAATGATTTTAGTAGAGGTTAGGGGAGTGGATTATAAAACACATCCTCTGTATTGACAACACAAGCGCAAAGTGGCGGTGGTTCGTGATGACAATAGTGATAGGTGTTATTGACAAAACTATACCGCCATGTCACATCCTTAGGAATGGTTGAAGCACATAAATATGTTTAGTGGTAGATGTGGTAAATTACAGTGTTTTTATCGTCGCATGTTCGTAACAGACTGGAACATGATGTACTATGAATGATTTTATTTTCATTGTTTCGCACGAGTGGCCTCGTTATCACTGTTTCGTGGCAGATGAACAATGATTCCTTTTGCTATCGCCGATTCCCAGTGGAAAGGGACCTGATGTAATATTATTCGTTTTGCTATCACCGATTCGCAGTGGGTAGGGACCTGATGTAGAGTTACTCGTTTTGTTATCGCCAATTTGCAGTAGATAGGGACATAATGATCAAATTATTCGCTTTGTTATCGCCGATCACATTAGATAAGGACATGACTGATGTACAGTTATTAATCGTTATCGCCGTCAGTTTGTGGTTATTGGCAACGGTAACCCATGGGTGGCCCAAGCCATCATACCAAAACATTGACACCATCAAGGTAGTAAATACTGATCCTATAACATATGACACCAACGTCCTATTAACTCGCTTAATAGCACAACCAATGAGGGACCAATGAGCTTGACGTGGTCCATATTGGCTCACTTTGGTAGAGACGACAAATGATGATGCTCACCCATGTTCACACCTCCGTGATATTACACACTCACGTGACCTTGGATGCAGCTGTTGGCGGGGGTCGGGGGATCCTAATCTATACACACATCTCCTTCGCAATAGGACTACAACGGAATTTCCGGCACTAAGCGCGGAGTGGCCACATCGACGCAAGAGTCACGTGACCCGGCAGATTGAGACGCCTGTCGGATGTTGTGAGCACTACCGATTTGGAGGTCACATGACCTTTGCTTGGAATGCTTCCGGTGGCGGTTACCCGGTCGGAGGCTGCCCTGTCCCCAGTGTTGTGGCTGTAGCACGGGCAAACCTCACAGGGCCCCTCACAGAGGGGAAGGCGCATTCTCACCCCGGCACGAGTTTCGTCGGAGTAGTGTCGTCAAATGTATCTGTGAAACAAATTACTCACGGGCACATCTATTCATGAAACGTTATTCCGTGGCACAGTTGACAGCTTTTAACAGACTCGATGTTCCATGACATGTCCACCTCGTCCCACACAATTTTTTTCTCGAAACGCGCGGCTCTTGCGCCTCGTCTTGCGAGAAAGCTGTGAAAGTTGCGGATTAGGAGTTCGCCCCCCCCCCCCCCCCGCGAACTCCTAATCCGCAACTGCCTGTACCCGTCCACTGTATCATGTGTAAAACTAGACAAACATGAAGAAACTGCGCCTCATAACCATGACGACACATAATGGGAAGTGGCAAATATTTACGCATTGCCAACTTTGTTGTGAGATATTTATGCCGACACAAAGACGAACATTTGTCTACACGCGGGACTGCGGGCGGCGCCGACAGAGGGCGCTCGTTAAGGGTGGCATGGGGTGCTCACCGCCGGAGAAATATAATGACCTGTGACACGTACTGCCAGCTCGTCTTGGTGACGTCCTCCCCAAAGCAACATCTTCTGCACCAGTACACTTCAGTCAGTAATATAGTTATATGAAATCGATAAAGCAACTTAAATTGATCGATAGCCTCTCTCATCGCCTTAATAAAAACAAGAACGAGATGGAACAAAAACGTCAAAAGTTGAAGTCTGAACAAAAGAAGTGACATCTGTCCGATAAGCGCAGTTATGGTTTGCAATGGCACATTCAGTCACGTACGCCGCCATGATGGTGTCGTTTATAACTTGACTCGGGATGAAATATCTGGCGGCCGTGGCGTTGATCCGGCGTGATGTGATTGAAAGGTGGGGCCGTGTGTTGTCGACATGTGGTCAGAAAGAGCGGGAAAATATTGACAGCGAGATCGACGGCCTCGCAATAACACACACAAAGCCTGAGTAAACAGGCTGGGTGGGAGTGATGCGGTCAGGCCCTGACAGTCAGCGGCGGGCTCTAGTCCCTGTGTGTCAGGCGGGCGTGGTGGGGGGAAGGGTGGGGGGAGACCAACATCACGTATCAGTGGAGTTAAGTCACATGTCAACATCACATACCAACAATCATCTCACGTACGTACAGAGCGCAGGTCTCGCTATACATCTAGTGCATTGACGCGGATCAAGGATTTTGAACAGGTGGGATGTGGATCGTATAGGCTACTGGGGGTCTATGATATTTTGGACGGGATGGGGGCACATCCGCAAAAAAGGTGTGTGCTCTCCAAAAATAACCTACCACCGGGGTTGGGAGGTGGGGAGTGGGGTGGGGGGGGGGTTAAACCGTTGCCTGTCTGACTGCATAACTCCCATATTGCAACATATAGTTTGTACTGTAAACAAAACTCCTATTTGACAGGGCAAAATAGGGTGGGGGGCTGTTTCAGATCTTCTGGACACCCACTCTCTTCTGATTCCGCCAATGTAATGTTTTCATCAAGCGACACCCTTTATCACAGCTAAGCCTATAACCAGACCCGGGTGGTGACGGGTAGCACTGTTCCGAAACATTCGCGCCACTAACATGGGTATGAACCCCGGCGTAACAAGAACAGGTAGGCCTATTGGCGAATGAATAACTTTGGCATTGGAGACAGAGTAGGGAGGGGCACCAATTGACAGTTTCACATAAACGGCTCCACAGCTTCATGACATCCGTGACCAACAATGATGGCCTCGGAAACCAAACGACGCGGGGAATGTGTGAGATCCAAGAAATCTCACGACCAGCATATATATGTCTTTGGTTTTTTTGATTGTGGCAAGCCAGTATATGTATACAGGCCACTTTTTCTTACCGCCATCGGGGTGAAATCCTTTAATGCTCATGAATTCCTATACTTTGATTTGGTCTCCTGCTATGTACCGCACTTTTGCCCTTATATCTATAGCTAAACCAGCTTCAAGCATCGATATTTAAGACGCGCCACTTTCCGAAATTCAATTTACGCGTGCAACGCGTGCAAGCCCATAATCAAGTAAGGAATGTAAACTAGCCATACATACATCCAGTTGGCATGAGGACAATGAAAGAGCTAATCAATGAGGTAATGAGACTACAGCAGCCAAAGGTCAAGCGGAGGTGAGACTGTCACCTGTTGTGAGGTTCTAACAGCCGTTACAGAGCGAACGTTTAGAAAAGTGATCAGGTTACTACCACTACAGGCATATATTGACTGAATTCAGTTGCGTCTCCGTTGCTACCCCCCCCCCCCCTCTCATCCAATACCCCCCCCCCTCCACCAGCGTAAATACAAGTAGGGGGTCTTCTTAATTGGCGGCGGGAAACATTCTTGTGAGGAGTTTATTTGTATATTAAGCAACCGTAGTGGTGTAACATGTTTGGCAATGATGATGGGCCAAGACGGGGTGGGGGTGATGGGCGAAGGATGGGGTGGGGTTGGAGAATGGGGTGAGGGGCGAAGGATGGGACGAGGGGTGAGGGGCGGAGGATGGGGTGGGGGGTGAGGGGCAGAGGATGGGGTGGGGGGTGAGGGGCGGAGGATGGGGTGGGGGGTTAGGGGCGGAGGATGGGGTGGGGTGAGAGGCGGATGATGGGAGGGTGGAGTGGGGAGTCAGGGGCGGAGGATGGGTGCGGGGCGGAGGATGGGTGCGGGGCAGATGATGGGGTGGGGTGAGAGGACGAGGATGGGGTGCGGGGCGGAGGATAGGTACGGGGCGGAGGATGGGTGCGAGGCGGAGGATGGGTGCGGGGCGGAGGATGGGTGCGGGGCGGAGGATGGGTGCGGGGCGGAGGATGGGTGCGGGGCGGAGGATGGGTGCGGGGCGGAGGATGGGTGGGGGGCGGAGGATGGGTGCGGGGCGGATGATGGGGTGGGGTGAGAGGACGAGGATGGGGTGCGGGGCGGAGGATGGGTGCAGGGCGGAGGCTGAGACAAAACCGCTGTCAGGCTGACGCCACCAGTGGTTGGATAGCGTGTATCTTTGGGGGTATGCCAATATTACCCCACCCCCTCCACCTCATATTTGTATTATTATATCTACACCCTTGCAGTCCTGTGTCTGTGATCCCCTTATGCCGCTCTCGCTCTCTCTCTCGCACGCACCCTTTAACCTGGGGAGCTGCCACTTCCCCTACAGTACACATAGCACTATAGTCAGCATCATACACACGCGTATATAATCGAGTCAGGATCAATGTTTCCCTGCCATCTTTCCCATGGGTCTCAACGTTCCAAAAGGCCTTCTTTGAAGCACAGCAACATACGCGTTGGACTCGTCTTCCCGATCCGTGCCAAAGCCTCCTCCCCCCCACTATGATACGCCCTTGATCGGACAGCAACACACGGATTCCTCACGCTGGGTCGAAACATATCCACCTCTATGATTCCGGGTACATGGCTACACGCTGGCAGCTGGATATACAAGGGATGCACCTGTCGTCGTGGTAGGCTGTGGGTGTGGAGGCTCCATGTGCTCCCTCCATCGTACATCTGAACAGCTGAGCAGTTGAACAGCTGCACCAGAACTGTGGTCATCAGACCCAGGGGGGTCCCAGCGATTTTCACCAATCTGGACCAGAATAGCATATCTTGGCAGACATTATCGGACGCTTCCTCCTTAAGTGATGGATCCAGGAGGGGAGGGGGGCGTTTAGGGGGTCCACCCCCCCCCCTCCCGAAGTAATGGTTTGCTAAAGACGGTTAAAGTCAAAGTTCCTTAAATGATCCTTTTCGCAAAAAATTTTTCCATGCTAAATCAAGGCCATCTGAAGTGTGAGGTAACCCCCCCGTTGTAAAACAATGATGGGCCCCCCTGGTCATTTTCACCCCACCGTCCGGTCGCAAGTGTTAATAGAACAGAGATTCCTCCCTAGCCTCGGTCGCACATTTTCAGTAAACAGCCCCCACTGGTTCAATTCGTAGATCTGCCCCTGTCCTTGGTTCCAGCTGCACAGCCCAGTCCTTTTGCGCCCTGAATTTGGATTGGGGCTATGCACCGGGTAGGAACAATCAGGGCTATGTTACCAAAATGGTTAAAGCGTCCTGAATATACAACCGACCAATCAGGACTAGATGTTATATATTATGGATTTATATTATTAAAATAATATATTTCATCATATATTTCATTAAAATTACTCATGTCACAATATCTTCTCCGAGAAAATAGTTTTGACTGTAAATGATGTATGTAGATTATATGTGCATAAGGACACACTAATTGTACGAAACAGATAACAGGCCATGTTGTTTTGTTTCTCTTGAACTACGACCATTTTGGGCATGTTTAGATATGATAACATATCTATTTCTTATTTCGTGTTAACATTCACACAGTCAGACATGTCTCTAAATTATTTCCAAAATCTTAGCGTAGGTGGAAAATTGCGGTATGGGGAGGTTTAGCGCAAATATGTCAAACCGACACGTTGCACGGCGCAAAAGACGCATTGCTAATAATAAATCCTGTTACAATTACTGAATAGTCCGCCTACCGTTCGCAATTAACATGGGACGGCGTGTGGGTAATGGAAGGACAAAGAGGTCGATTCTAAGCCGCAGGCGAAGGACAGTTTTAGCTGAGGCTGCTGGTACGGTCACCGCACACGTAAAGGCGTGAGGTGTCCCTGAAAACTACTTTTGAATTATGAAAACTGCCCTGGCAGCATTAAATGCATTTAACAATTATCTTGTGTTAGGTTTAGCGCTAGAGTAAATCCCATGATTGCATTCGCAAAAACTCTGACAGGAGTTAAAACTTTCGCGCAGCCCCTTCGCGTTTCTCCAAAGCCAAGAAGTGGTTATTCAAATGTCTCCCAGTAGAGACGCTATGATGGATCAGGGTAAAATAGTCACAAAACTAGAACCCTGAACTTGAATCCAAATATATTTGCCAGATTTGGCCTTTGAATGGAAAATGCCACATTCGTGGTGTGCCTTATAAAACTAGCCTCCCGGTGGGATTACCACCCGCAGATTTGTCATTCTTTGAGGTTAAGCCGACCTGGGCAAGGGCCGCATCGCCTCATTTGCATTTCACAATGGAATCGCCGTCGACCGGCCTGTCTCTGTTTCCATCCCGAATTTCCATCTGCTGCAATAAAACATTGTCATGGAGGCCTTTCAAGTTCATTTGACGTCCGCTATCTCAGTTCTCTGGAGCCACACGGGCGTCCGGTCGGAGCACTGAAGGCTCACATCGATAAGTGCAATCATACCGGCCACGGAAATCTCTAAAACATGGGGATGGAGATGTCATGCAAAATGTTTCAATTCCTGGAAGTCCCAAGTTAATTGTCCCTTAGAAGGACGACGTCAAGGAGGCATTCACAGGCACACATATATATTGATAAACACAGTGAGATATAAAACATTTAGGGGGTCTGCCATCCTACGGTAAGTATTGTTTAGCAGAGGATCACCTTTTCGCCCTTTGACACAGAAGGCGGTCACCCCCCCCCCCCCCAGCATGGCATGCCTAGAGCCTCTTGGGAGCACGTTGTGTAGCTGTTGTTTCGGGAGCGACACATCGTTTTAGTATCCGCCCATGCCAGGCCATATCTCACCCGAGTTCCCCTGGCTCCGGGCCTGTCATTGGAGTACCTTTCCGCTGAGTTGCGACTGCTGTTCATCGCCGTGATGGTACTGGGCGTGACCACCAGGTGGCAATGAAGGCAATGAGGCCTCGTGATCTCGTGTGATCTCGTGTGATCGCGAGACCGCTGTACTGTAGTTTTGCCCCGTAACATCATTGTAAGCTTACCTCGGTGAACCTGGCCAGCGGTCCCACGTGGTACCGGTCGCCACCAATTGCGGACTCAAGGGCCCGGTGGTAAATAAGACGAGTGGTAACCAGAAGGCATTTGTCTCAGGTATAGCATGTCCCTGTCCAAGCATCCATGTTATATCTACGGGTCTGTTAGAACCCAAAACGTCATGATGACGAAAACGTCAGACTATACGGCCTGCGCCATCGAGGAGCAAATGTTCAGTTTCACGCTGTTCATCGATCGCCGTGTGATGAGCGCGCGTATGGATCGAGCATGGAGTTATAATTATCTATTGACGTGGGCAATGAATATATGAGGCAGTAATACATGATCCCCCCCCCCCCCCCCTCGGGTTTATCCCTTTTGGAACATTCTACTCCTAGAAACCTTCGATTCCTTATATTCCCTAGGCCTAATTCGTAGGCGAAAGTTAGTCGTCCAGTCAAATTAAAGTGTTCGTGCCACGATTTTGTCTTGCTCAGCGTTAACTTGGTTTAGGGACGATAAACAAATAACAATTTGTTTTAATGGGAGTTTACATTTGTTATTCCACGATATCACTATAAACGCGTTCGTCAAAGTAGCAAAGGTGAGATCCGGGGTGGTTTATTTCTAGGAGCATTGCATCTGAGCGTTATTTGAAAATTCCCCAATGATGTCAAAAGATTAACAGGTGAGCTCTGATGCAGTGCGTAGACATCTGTGGTCGAGGGCGTGTATTGTTTTTATGGTTGAGTGCGTTTCGTTGAGTTCAAGCCAATGAGCAGTCTCAATATAAAAGCACATGCGTTTGTATTCCCCTTTGACGTCACTTTCCTCGCTCGTAGAAGTTAAATTGGTAGGTGCGAAAACAGGTAGAAAAAGTATGCCCTTGAACTAATTGGGGCGTTACAGCTCGATAAAATAAGCTTGGAAACGCTTCCATCCGGGATTTTTTGCCGTAAATTATACACACAATGGTAATTAACACCGGGGTATATCAGAACCCTTAATAATGGCTCGTAAATTTCCCTATTTACGGTGACGTCCCTTAGACGGGTCCCTTTGGTTTTACATCTATTCGGGTCAAGTCGAAGTGACAATCGCAACCATTAGAGTTGATATATACGCTCATGTTCCTCATTCTACCATGAAGCAAGCAATGATAGACACAACGCTTGCAAGCCCATAGAGCATCTTATCATTCCACTTCGATACCCCAACAAATGATGTATTGCAGACTTCCAAGATCCTTGGCGATAAATTAAAGCTGGACATCGAGCACAGCAGGCGGTCCCAGGGCTCCACTAACAGCAAGACGGACTGCCTGTATGCCTATGACATAGTATGTGGAAGCAACCTCTCCACAAAAGGACTATACATACAGACGTTGCGACTCTCATTTTGCAGTTTATACGGCATTAAATGTGATTGTGTTGATATGTGACAATGGCGTGATGAGAGGTGAACAAATCGGAAGGACACACCGCGTGATGACAAGGCGAATAATAGGCGCCGGGAGACGTTTCTTTCAATTCTCTTGGCTTCATATGCATGTATAGAGAAGCAATAACTCGGCCGATATCCTCCTGTGATTGTGATCTCGGATTTAATCTCCAAACTGGCGACAACAATAATATTGGCACTGTCAGCTCTGACGGGATAAGGTTATTTCGGCTTTCAGTTCAAACAGGGAGCTTTATGCCGTCTTCTCCAAGAGAACATTCTTTCTATGTTTTCGGTCCTATTCGCGGCCTTCAGCCTGACACCATTCCCACCTCACAGGCGCGGATGATGTTGGATGGCGGCGAGGGAAGGGGGGTGGGGGGGGGGGGCTTCCAGAGGGCTGGGATTGTTACACCAGCGTGAATCAATGCGGTCCGTGGGAAGCGGCGTGACTGGCTGGGAGTGGCCTCGCTAAATAAACCGTGTATAGGGGACAAGGGAAACAGGGTGTGGTTACCTAACCGAGCGTCTGAGATGGGCTTCTGTCTGTCGCTGGGCATGGCCTGACAAAAGACATAAGAGTGTCTCCATGGAAACAAAACGGCTGGCCACCACCATGGACATCGACTGCATTGTTTTCCCACCAGGCGACGCCATTGTGGACGTCAGCCGTGTTTCCCGGCTCGCCGGTCTCATTGCTCAGCAACACTTAAAGTTCACCTGAGAGCCCAGCGAGACGTTTGTTATCCCCAGGGCTTCCATCGCATCCGGACATTTCCGGTGTCGATAACGTCTCGCCCAAGTTATAACACCACAGGTAATCTTTTGTTTGGTGTCAGCCGAGCTCCATCCCGCGTTAGATGCTTCGCCCCGTCATCATGGTTATACCTCTCTAACGTACGTCTCTCTTCTTCAGTCACTCCAAAATGTACAGTTAAAGCCAGGTAAAGTGCCTGATATCCGTCCCGTGGTCTTTCACTCCCCAATTATTACAGGCTGAACCGCCAGTGTGTTCACCGCGACTGTACGGCTATTGCTCATGTATGTTTCATGTGACTTCAAACTTATCTCCCCTGCGTTAAGCGCTCTACTTTATTATAAACGCTTAAATACCCCTCAGCGAACCTGCCCAAGCGTAGTGAGACCACACCTGACCGATCAACTCTCACATGTCTATTTCCATGTCCACCCCCAACTCTCATCTCTCCCGACTCCCCTCACCAACCCACCCTCCTTTTTTCTTGCTCATGTAGCATTTAGTACTTATTTTGACAGTATCACATCCCTTGGGTTCTTTCCAAAGATTACATTTCCAACAAGACTTTCAAAGTATCAAGGAACCCTTTTAGATAATTTTCTGGTACGAATCTCCCGTGTCATGCAGTCTGCCGTTTCTGGTATTTTAGTGAAATCAATATCAGACCATTTCCCGTATTTTGTCAGCCTAGACATACAGCAAAAGGCAACGAGAAAATCACCCGCATATGTCACAATTAGAAACAATAATCCTGCTGCAATCAAATCGTTTTCTGATCACGTGGAAGGTTTAGATGTGTTTAGTAGACTAAACCATGAATTGGGAACTGACCCTAACCCAAACTACGATACCTTACAGGATATCTTAGTAAAATCCAAAGAAACTTTTTTGTCCGATAAAGTTGTGAAGTTTAATAAAAGAAAGCATAATAAGTCAAACTGGATTTCGAAAGGTATCATCAAATCTATTGTATTTAAGGATCGATTGTATAAGAAACTTAAGATGACTCCACCTACCAGTTCACAATATAATACGTTAAATGTAAATTTTAAAACGTATAATAATATTTTAAAACAATGTATCCGTACTGCAAAAAAAACTACTATTATAATTACTTCGATAAGTGTAAGGGGGATATAAAAAAAACGTGGCAAGCGATTAACACAGTCCTGAATAACAATAGGGCGAAGAATAAATCATTGCCGGAGGAATTTAACATAAATGGAGAACTTATTAGTGACAAAGTAGTCGTAACAAATACTTTTAATGCATTCTTCTCTTCTGTTGGTTCGACAGCCTGTAATGGACTTCAAACTGAAGACCATCCCTCTTTTTCCCAATACCTCGGATCACCGGTTAAGTCCAAAATGAACTTTAAGCTTATAACTAAACAACAGTAGAAAAAATCATCGACGGTCTCAAACCTAAACTAAGTACTGGGGATGATGGGCTATCTGTGAAACTAGTTAAGGTATTAAAATTAGATCTAAGTGAGTCATTAGCCTTAATCATTAATCAATCGCTATCTACTGGAATATTCCCCAGCAAACTGAAACTTGCAAAGATAATTCCTGTTTTTAAGAAAGGAGATGCTTCCAATATCGACAATTATAGACCTATCTCGGTTCTTCCTGCAATTTCAAAGGTATTTGAAAAGACTATTTATGATCAAATCTATGACTATTTTCAGAAAGAAAAACTCTTTTACAACGGTCAATATGGTTTCAGAAAGAAACATTCCACTCAGCTTGCCGCGCTTGAATTAGTTGATCGAACTTTGCAAAAACTGGATGAGGGCGAGGTTCCTCTCAGTATATATCTGGATTTGTCGAAGGCGTTTGACACTTTGAATCATAATATTCTTATCCATAAGCTAAAACACTATGGTATATCTGAACCAGCTATTTCTTTGTTAAAGTGTTATCTAACAAATCGTCATCAATATGTACACTTGGGAGATGTTAAATCAACGGTAACGAAAATATCTCGAGGGGTACCTCAAGGTTCTATTCTAGGTCCCCTGCTATTTATTATATATGTGAACGACATGTCACACGCTAGTAAACTATTTAGAGCCATTGTATATGCTGACGATACAACTCTGTGTAGCACGTTGACTGCGTCATCGTCTGATAATATGCTTGTTGATGATGTGTTAAATAATGAACTCTCTAAGATATATGGTTGGCTATGTGCAAATGAGTTATCACTTAACGTTTCAAAAACCAAATTTATGATATTTTGTATGCCGCGCAAAGTTGTTAGAATTCCACACTTGTCTATAAATAACATACCTCTAGAGTGCGTAGATGAGTTTGACTTTTTGGGACTGACAGTTCAGAAGGATCTCAAGTGGAATGGTCATATTAACAAGATATCTTCTAAAATATCTAAGGTTATTGGAGTTATGTGCAAGTTAAAACATACCGTACCATCCTATGTTCTGAAACTTATATACAACTCTTTAATCCTACCCCATTTACATTATAATGTTCTAGCATGGGGTTATCAAGCTGATCGTATAAGGCTATTGCAAAAAAAGGCGACTCGTATCATAGCCAAGAGCTCTTATTTTTCTCATTCGGAACCATTATTTAAACAATTTAGTATATTGAAGTTGGCTGATATAATGATTTACCACCAACTAAAATTTTATTACAAGTATCTCCACGGTGATCTGCCAGATTATTTTTTAACTGAATTGTCTATTTCTAAATTGTCGGACCTGCATAAATACAACACAAGACACAAGGATGATCTGCTAGTTACACGTGTGAAGCATAAGTTTGCCGAACAATGTTTGAGATATCGCGTTGCCAGATGCATAAACCAAATGCCAGATATTATATTGAATAAGATTGAGACACATGTACTGGACGGTTTTTCAAGATATGTCAAAAATTTCTTAGTCGAGAAGTATTCTCTGGAATGTCATTTAGTTAATTGTTATATTTGTAAAAATGATTAGGTTATTAGAGGTCCTCCCCTGTTTTATATATCTCTAGAAATGGGCTATGTGTCTTTAATTTATCTCTCGGAAGATCCCATGGCACGTACTTTTCACTCGCATCTTTATTTCGACTAATTCGCTGCTCAAACAATGGTGGGCCTTCCTGATCATTTTCACCCTCCCCCCCCCTGCCCCCCGGTTGCAAGTTTTAACAGAACAGAGAGTCCCCCCTCGCCTCGGTGGCCCGTTTTTATTGAACAGTCCCTCCTGTTCCAATTCCTAGATCCGCCCCTGTCCTTGGCTCCAGCTGCACAGCCCAGTCTTTTGGCGTCCTGAATTTGGATTGGGGGTATGCACCGGGTAGGAAAAAACTCAGGGCTAGATGTTACCAAAAGTTAAATCGTCCTGAATATACAACCAACCAATCAGGGCTAGATTTTATAGATTATGAATTTATATTATTATATTATTAAAATATTATCTTTCATCATCTTCTCCGAGATAATAGTTTTGACTGGAAATGATGTATTTAGGTTATATGTGTATAAGAACACACTTATTGTACGAAACAGATAACAGGCCGTGTTGTTTTGTTTCTTTTTAACTACGGCATCTAAATTTGAGCGTCGCGACCATTTCTGGCATTGTTAGATATGATAACATATCTATGTAAATTATTTCCAGAATCTTAGAGTAGGTGGAAAATTGCGGTATGGGGTGGTTTAGCGCAAATATGTCAAACTGACTCGTTGCACGGCGCAAAAGACGCATTGCCAATAATAAATCCTGTTACAATTACTGAATAGTCCGCCTCCCGTTCGCAATTAACATGGGACGGCGTGTGGGTACTGGAAGGACAAAGAGGTTGACTCTAAGCCGCAGGCGAAGGACAGCTTTAGCTTATGCTGCTGGTACGGCCACCGCACACGTAAAGGCGTGAGGTTTCCCTGAAAACTACGTTTGAATTATGAAAACTGTCCCTGACAGCATTAAATGCATTTAACAATTATCTTGTGTTAGGTTTAGCGCTAGAGTAAATCCCATGATTGCATTCGCAAAAATCTCTGACAGGAGTTAAAACTTTCGCGCAGCCCTTTCTCGTTTCTCCAAAATCAAGAAGTGGTTATTCAAATGTCTCCCACTAGAGACACTATGATGGATCAGGGTAAAATAGTCACAAAACCAGTACCCTGAACATGAACCCAAATATATTTGCCAGGTTTGGCCTTTGAATGAAAAATGCCACATTCCTGGTTTGCCTTATAAAACTAGCCTCCCGGGGGGATTACCACCCGCAGATTTGTCATTCTTTGAGGTTAAGCCGACCTGGGCAAGGGCCGCATCGCCTCATTTGCATTTCACAATGGAATCGCCGTCGACCGGCCTGTCTCTGTTTCCATCCCGAATTTCCATCTGCTGCAATAAAACATTCTCCTGGAGGCCTTTCAAGTTCATTTGGCGTCCGCTATCTCACTTCTCTGGAGCCGCCCGGGCGGCCTGCCTGGAGCACTGAAGGCTCACTTCGATAAGTGCAATCATACCGGCCACGGAAATCTCTAAAAACATGGGGATGGAGATGCCATGCAAAATGTTTCAATTCCTGGAAGTCCCAAGTTAATTGTTGCCTTAGAAGGACAACGTCAAGGAGACATTCACAGGCACACATATGTATTGATAAACACACATAGATATAAAACATTTAGGGGGTCTGCTATCCTACGGTAAGTATTGTTTAGCAGAGGATCAAAGGAAACCATGCCTTACAGATCGCGTTTCGACACGGAAGGCGGTTCCCCCAGCATGGCATGCCGAGAGCCTCTTAGGAGCACGTTGTGTGGCTGTTGTTTCGGGAGCGACACATCGTTTTAGTATCCGCCCATGCCAGGCCATATCTTACCCGGGTTCCCCTGGCTCCGGGCCTGTCATTGGGGTACCATTCCGCTGAGTTGCGACTGCTGTTCATCGCCGTGATGGTACCGGGCGTGACCACCAGGTGGCAATAAAGGCAATAAAGTCTCGTGATCTCGTGTGATCTCGTGTGATCGCGAGACCGCTGTACCGTAGTTTTGCCCCGTAACATCATCGTAATCTTACCTCGGGGAACCTGGCCAACGGTCCCACGTGGTACCGGTCGCCACCAATTGCGGACTCAAGGGCCCGGTGGTAACTAAGACGAGTGGTAACCAGAAGGCATTTGTATCAGCTATAGCATGTCCCTGTCCGACCATACATGTTATATCTACGGGTCTGTTAGAACCCAAAACGTCATGATGACGAAAACGTCAGACTATACGGCCTGCACCATCTAGGAGCAAATGTTCAGTTTCACGCTGTTTATCGATCGCCGTGTGATGAGCGCGCGTATGGATCGAGCATGGAGTTATAATTATCTATTGACGTGGGCAATGAATATCTGAGGCAGTAATACATGAGCCCCTCCACCCCCCTCGGGTTTATCCCTTTTGGAACATTCTACTCCTAGAAACCTTCGATTCCTTATATTCCCTAGGCCTAATTCGTAGGCGAAAGTTAGTCGTCCAGTCAAATTAAGGTGTTCGTGCCACAATTTTGTCTTGCTCAGCGTTAACTTGGTTTAGGGACGATAAACAAATAACAATTTGTTTTAATATGAGTTTACATTTGTTATTCCACAATATCACTATAAGCGCGTTCATCAAAGTAGCAAAAGTGACATCCGGCGGGTTTTTTTCTGGGAGAATTGCATCTGAGCGTTATTTGAAAATTCCCCAATGATGTCACAAGATTGACAGGTGAGGTGTGACGCAGTGCGTAGACATCTGTGGTCGAGGGCGTGTATTCTTTTTATGGTTGAGTGCGTTTCGTTGAGTTCCAGCCAATGAGCAGTCTCAATATAAAAGCACATGCGTTTGTCTTCCCTTTGACGTCACTTGCCTCGCTCATAGAAATTAAATTGGTAGGTGCGAAAACAGGGGGAAAAAGTATGCCCTTGAACAAATTGGGGGGTTAGAGATCGATAATATAAGCTTGGAAACGCTTCCATCCGGGATTTTTTGCCGTAAATTATACACACAATGGTAATTAACACCGGGGTATATCAGAACCCTTAACAATGGCTCGTAAATCTCCTTATTTACGGTGATGTCCCTTAGACGGGTCCCTTTGGTTTTACATCTATTCGGGTCAAGTCGAGGTGACAATCGCAACCATTAGAGTTGACATATACGCTCATGTTCCTCATTCTACCATGAAGCAAGCAATGATAGACACAACGCTTGCAAGCCCATAGAGCATCTTATCATTCCACTTCGATACCCCAACAAATGATGTATTGCAGACTTCCAAGATCCTTGGCGATAAATTAAAACTGGACATTCGAGCACAGCAGGCGGTCCCAGCGCTCCACTAGCAGCAAGACGGACTGCCTGCATGCGTATTACATAGTCTGTGGAAGCACTCTCGCCACAAAAGGACTATACATACAGACGTTGCGACTCTCATTTTGCAGTTTATACGGCATTAACGGGTGATTGTGTTGAGATGTGACAATGGCGTGATCAGAGGTGAACAAATCGGAAGGACAGACCACGTGATGACAAGGCGAATAATCGGCGACGGGAGACGTTTCTTGCAATTTGTTGGGCTTCGCATACATGGATAGAGAAGCGCAGAGGCGGGCATGGGGGAGGGGGATGAGGCTGGCAGGGAGAAGGGATTGTTACACTAGCGTGAATCAATGCGGTCCGTGGGAAGCGGCGTGACTGGCTGGGAGAGGCTGGGGAAATAAACCGTGTATAGGGGACAAGGGAAACAGGGTGTTATTACCTAACCGAGCGTCTGAGACAGGCTTCTGTCTGTCGCTGGGCATGGCCTGACAAAAGACATAAGACCGTCTCCATGGAAACAAAGCAGCTGGCCACCACCATCGACATCGACTGCATTGTTTTCCCGCCCGGCGACGCCATTGTGGACGTCAGCCGTGTTTCCCGGCTCGCCGGCCTCGTTGCTCAGCAACACTTAAAGTTCACCTGAGAGCCCCGCGAGACGTTTGTTATCCCCAGGGCTTCGATCGCATCCGGGCATTTCCGGTGTCGATAACGTCTCGCCCAAGTTATAATACCACAGGTAATCTTTTGTTTGGTGTCAGCCGAGCTCCATCCAGCGTTAGATGCCGCGCCATGTTTACATACCACGTCTAGACGGCGAATTACAAAACAGGGATTATGAGGGAAAACCACATATAGTTTAGATACTGCGAGCTCTCGTGTTCATAATAAACTTAAACAGAAAAATAAACAGGCTATAAAATAATTAAAGCACTTATTATAGAACTTTCAATCTACGGGTGCGGCCGACAAGGGCGATTGTTCAAAGTGTAGGAAAAAAAGAGCTATCTGACATTTTAAAGCATTCAAAAGTTGAATATGTCTCGTAAACACATCACGTGCGACAAAAAGCTGCCAAACGATGAATGGAACTATAGACAGGTGGAAGTATACATACTGGATGAGGAATTAGTCTGAGTTTCTATGCTAGGAGAAATAAGTGGATAATCTGTCTAAGGATCAACTAACGACCGTTCATCACAGCTGGCAGCCAAGTCTCTTGAATTTAAATTATACACAGGATCAACAATAGTAGAATTTAATATCCAGTGGGGCACCCCCCCCCCCCCCGCGCCCCGGTCGCAAGTTTTAATAGAACAGAGAGTCCACCATCGCCTCGGTCGCAGGTTTATATTGAACAGTCCCCGGTGTTCCAATTCCCAGCTCCGCCCCTGTTCTTGGCTCCAGCTGCCCAGCCCAGTCTTTTGGCGTCATGAATTTGGATTGGGGGTATGCACCGGGTAGGAGAAGTCAGGGCTTGATGTTACCAAAATGGTTAAAACGTCTTGAATATGCAACCAAACAATCAGGGCTAGATTTTATAGATTATGGATTTATATTATTATATTATTAAAATATTATATTTCATCATATATTTCATTAAAATTTCTCATGCCACAACATCTTCTCCGAGAAAATAGTTTTGACTGGAAATGATGTATTGAGGTTATATGTGTATAAGAACACACTTATTGTACGAGACCGATAAAACGCCATGTTGTTTTGTTTCTTTTGAACTACGTCATCTAAATGTGAGCGACGCGACCATTTCTGGCATTGTTAGATATGATAACATGTCTATTTCTTATTTCGTGTTCACATTCACACAGTCAGACATGTCTTTAAATTATTTCCAAGATCCTAGAGTAGGTAGAAAATTGCGGTATGGGCAGTTATATATGCAAATATGTCAAACCGACACGTTGTACGGCGCAAAGACGCATTGCTAATAATAAATCCTGTTGCAATTACTGAATAGTCCGCCTACCGTTCGCAATTAACTAGGGACGGCGTGTGGGTAATGGAAGGACAAAGAGGTCGATTGTAAGCCGCAGGCGAAGGACAGTTTTAGCTGAGGCTGCTGGTACGGCCACCGCAGACGTAAAGGCGTTAGGTTTCCTGAAAACTACTTTTGAGTTATAAAAACTCCCCTGGCAGCATTAAATGCATTTAACAATTATCGTGTGCTAGGTTTAGCGCTAGAGTAAATCCCATGATTGCATTCGCGAAAAACTCTGACAGGAGTTAAAACTTTCACGCAGCCCCTTCTCGTTTCTCCAAAACTAAGAAGTGGTTATTCAAATGTCTCCCACTAGAGACACTATGATGGATCAGGGTAAAATAGTCACAAAACCAGTACCCTGAACATGAACCCAAATATATTTGCCAGATTTGGCCTTTGAATGGAAAATGCCACATTCGAGGTGTGCCTTATAAAACTAGCCTCCCGGTGGGATTACCACCCGCAGATGTGTCATTCTTTGAGGTTAAGCTGACCTGGGCAAGGGCCGCATCGCCTCATTTGCATTTAACAATGGAATCGCCGTCGACCGGCCTGTCTGTTTCCATCCCGAATTTCCATCTGCTGCAATAAAACATTCTCCTGGAGGCCTTTCAAGTTCATTTGGCGTCCGCTATCTCACTTCTCTGGAGCCGCCCGGGAGGCCGGTCCGGAGCACTGAAGGCTCACTTCGAAAAGTGCAATCATACCGGCCACGGAAATCTCTAAAAACATGGGGATGGAGATGTCATGCAAAATGTTTCAAATCCGGGAAGTCCCAAGTTAATTGTTCTTTTAGAAGGACAACGTCAAGGAGACATTCACACATATGTATTGATAAACACACATAGATATAAAACATTTACGGGGTCTGTTGTATCCTACGGTAAGTATTGTTTAGCAGAGGATCATACTAGGAAACCATGCCTTACAGATCGCCTTTCGACACGGAAGGCGGTTCCCCCCAGCATGGCATGCCTAGAGCCTCTTAGGAGCACGTTGTGTGGCTGTTGTTTCGGGAGCGACACATCGTTTTAGTATCCGCCCATGCCAGGCCATATCATACCCGGGTTCCCCTGGCTCCGGGCCTGTCATTGGCTTACCATTCCGCTGAGTTGCGACTGCTGTTCATCGCCGTGATGGTACTGAGCGTGACCACCATGTGGCCATAAAGACAATGAAGCCTCGTGATCTCGTGTGATCTCGTGTGATCGCGAGACCGCTGTACTGTAGTTTTGCCCCGTAACATCAATGTAATCTTACCTCGGGGAACCTGGCCAACGGTCCCACGTGGTACCGGTCGCCACCAATTGCGGACTCAAGGGCCCGGTGGTAAATAAGACGAGTGGTAACCAGAAGGCATTTGTCTCAGCTATAGCATGTCCCTTTCCAACCATCCATGTTATATCTACGGGTCTGTTAGAACCCAAAACGTGATGATGACGAAAGCGTCAGACTATACGGCTTGCGCCATCTAGGAGCAAATGTTCAGTTGCGCGCTGTTCATCGATCCCCGTGTGATGAGCGCGCGTATGGATCGAGCATGCAGTTATAATTATCTATTGACGTGGGCAATGAATATATGAGGTAGTAATACATGAGCCCCCCCCCCCCCACCCTCCTCGGGTTTTCTGGAACCTTGTACTCCTATAAACCTTCGATTCCTTATATTCCCTAGGCCTAATTCGTAGGCCAAAGTTAGCCGTCCAGTCAAATTAAAGTGTTCGTGCCACGATTTGGTCTTGCTCAGCGTTAACTTGGTTTAGGGAAGATAAAGATATAACAATTAGTTTTAATGGGAGTTTACATTTGTTATTCCACGATATCAATATAAACGCGTTCGTCAAAGTAGCAAAAGTGAGATCCGGCGGGTTTATTTCTGGGAGCATTGCATTTGAGCGTTATTTGAAAATTCCCCAATTATGTGACAAGATTGACAGGTGAGCTTTGATGCAGTGCGTAGACATCTGTGGTCGAGGGTGTGTATTGTTTTATGGTTGAGTGCGCTTCGTTGAGTTCAAGCCAATGAGCAGTCTCAATATAAAAGCACATGCATTTTTTGTTCCCCTTTGACGTCACTTTCCTCGCTCGTAGAAGTTAAATTGGTAGGTGCGAAAACAGGTGGCAAAAGTATGCCCTTGAACTAATTGGGGCGTTACAGCTCGATAATATAAGCTTGGAAACGCTTTCATCCGGGACTATTTGCCGTAAATTATACACACAATGGTAATTAACACCGGGGTATATCAGAACCCTTAATAATGGCTCGTAAATTTCCCTATTTACGGTGACTTCCCTTAGACGGGTCCCTTTGGTTTTACATCTATTCGGGTCAAATCGAGGCGACAATCGCAACCATTAGAGTTGATATATACGCTCATGTTCCTCATTCTACCATGAAGCAAGCAATGATAGACACAACTCTTGCAAGCCCATAGAGCATCTTATCATTCCACTTCGATACCCCAACAAATGATGTATTGCAGACTTCCAAGGTCCTTGGCGATAAATTAAAACTGGACATTCGAGCACAGCAAGCGGTCCCAGGGCTCCACTAGCAGCCAGACGGACTGCCTGCATGCGTATAACATAGTCTGTGGAAGCACCCTCTCCACAGAAGGACTATACATACAGACGTTGTGACTCTCATTTTGCAGTTTATACGGCATTAAAGTGTGATTGCGTTGATATGTGACAATGGCGTGATCAGAGGTGAATAAATCGTAAGGACACACCGCGTGATGACAAGGCGAATAATCGGCGACGGGAGACGTTTCTTTCAATTCTCTTGGCTTCATATGCATGCATAGAGAAACAATAACTCGACCGATTCCTCCTGTGATTGTGATCTCGGATTTAATCTCCAAACTGGCGACAGCAATATTATTGGGACTGTCAGCTCAGACGGGATAAGGTTATTTCGGCTTTCAGTTCAAACAGGGCATGCCGTCTTCTGCAAGAGAACATCTCATTCTTTCTATGTTTTCGGTCCTATTCGCGACCTTCAGCCTGACCCCATTCCCACCTCACAGGGGCGGATGATGGTTGATGGAGGCGGCGGAGACGGGGGGGGGGGAGGGGGGGGCTGGCAGGGGGCGGGGATTGTTACACTAGTGTGAATCAATGCGGTCCGTGGGAAGCGGCGTGACTGGCTGAGAGAGGCTGGGGAAATAAACCGTGTATAGGGGACAAGGGAAACAGGGTGTTGTTACCTAACCGAGCGTCTGAGACAGACTTCTGTCTGTCGCTGGGCATGGCCTGGCAAAAGACATAAGAGTGTCTCCATGGAAACAAAGCGGCTGGCCACCACCATGGATATCGACTGCATTGTTTTCCCGCCCGGCGACGCCATTGTGGACGTCAGCCGCGTTTCCTCGTTGCTCAGCAACACTTAAAGTTCACCTGAGAGCCCCGCGAGACGTTTGTTATCCCGAGGGCTTCCATCGCATTCGGGCATTTCCGGTGTCGATAACGTCTCGTCCAAGTAATAATACCACAGGTAATCTTTTGTTTGGTGTCTGCCGAGCTCCATCCAGCGTTAGATGCCTCGCCATGTTTACATACCACGTCTAGACGGCGGATTACAAAACAGGGATTATGAGGGAACACCACACATAGTTTAGATACTGCGAGCTCTCGTGTCAATAATAAACTAATAAAATAATTAAAGCACCTATGATAGAACTTTCAAATTACGGTTGCGGCCGACAAGGGCGATTGTTCAAAGTGTGAGAAAAAAAATGACACTTCAACGCATTCAAAAGTTAAATATGTCTCGTAAACACATCACGTGCGACAAGCTGCCAAACGATGAATGGAACTATAGACAGGTGGAAGTATACATACTGGATGAGGAATTAGTCTGATTTTCGATGCCAGGAGAAATAAATGGATAATCTGTCTTAGGAGTAATTAACGACCGTTCTTCACAAGCTGGCAGCCAAGTCTGCAACTTGAATTTGAATTGTACACAGGACCAACAATGGTAGAATTTAATATCCAGTGGGGAAGCCATGGGATAGTATCCGTGGCCCGTACGTTCCACTCGTATCTTTATTGCGACTAATTCGCTGCCCAGTATCACTATTTGTCGATTTATGATCACTCCATCTTGGCGTTGAGCAATGAGCAAAATACTACCCAGAATTCCGCGGGGTGGAATTATCACAACTGCGTCTGGACGGCTAGGAGGATTACGTACGGGTCAATCCCTTCCGCGCGGCCTGCCGCAGACAGATATGTGTCACGCTTGTAATGATCATAGCCATTACGCAGCTACTGTGTGGATGGGTGACGCTGAAAACGATAAACCAAGTGTGTTGACATGAATACTTTATGCGTGATAACAGCCCCATACCAACCACAAGCAACACAGTCGCCTACAATTTACTGACTGTGGGAAACCACTGATGGCATATTTGGTTTCTACAAGACGAAACCGTCAATATATATATATATATATATACATGAACAAATTCCCTAACCCTGATATAATCACCCAACGCTGCGACCTTAATTTATTTATGTGGCAGTTGAAAGGAACTAATTCATTGGTGCCTTGGCCCATTCGGAGAAGGCTAGGGCGAGAAGTGAACCGCTAGGCTGGTGCCCATTCCCCCGGCCAGACGGCCTCGCTAACGACGGGGACGGTACGGACAGGTTGAACATTAGTCGTCGACCTCAGCCTCATATGGGAGCAGGCAGTCGGACAAGAAAAACTAAAATATCTCTGACCCAATAATGTACTTTGATTTGAAGCACACCGCATGGTAATAGAAAGATGAGTTATATGATAATGGCCAAAGATCAATAAAAGGTCAATGCTCTGGAAGGTATTACTTGAACCCTCCAACCCCACGTCCTGCCAAAGTGTCTTCTCTCTGCCTCTCTCAGTCTGCCTCTTTCTTGTTCCCCTCCCTCTTTCATTGCTTATCTCCTCTCTTCTGTATGTGAGCTTTTTGCAGCTCTCCTGCAGTCGATATAATTCCGCCACCCACCCCGTAATGTCATTCACCATGTAGCACCATCATCAGCACTCTAGAAAGAGTAAGACCTGTAACACTTACCACACAATTGTACCCATGCCCAAAGCATTTGAAAGTCCGTACTACAAAAGAACCATGATCCTTTTCAGAATTGTCCACACATATTCGTTATTCTGCAGTTATCATATCTTCTATATAAAGAGCTTGTCTCAGAATTTAATTCTAGTCCAAAGATGGGTTCGGGGGTGGGGGTGGCAGGGGGTGTCGTGTTCTCAAATCACGAAGAATACATTTCTTTATTCCCAGGACGCGATGAATTAAATGGAGAACTCCCCGCATACAATGGAAGGGGCCGATACATGATATAAATTGGTGCATTCCCAATTCACGGTTATTTAATATTAAAATTCTCACGATTAATGAAAATCCTTGATCGCGACGATCGGCTATTGCCCCATTCCCAGTTTACGAACAATTATTTTGTTAATTCCCAGTTCACGGTGAAATGAAAAACTTCCGATTCCCGAGGAACGGAGATACCCCTTGCCCCCTCCCAATGATAACCCGTACCTGATATGAATTTTATTATTTAGAAATGTTTTACATGCTGAAAGTATATAATATATTACGCAAATCGGATAAATCTTCCTTACTAGACAAACTGCAACTGTCGCGAAACAATACAGGAATGTTGTAGATATTTTATTATAAAGTGAGTAGTCCATGTGTCTGTCGGCGAAGGGTTTGACTTCCACCGGTCACACGCCTCACATCATCCAAAGCCCAGTATCTCCAAAATGGGGTCCACAATGGAAGAGGTAAAGCAACAGATCACCCATAATCCGCTATTTCCCTTCTTTAAATGTGCCACTCTGCGGGGAAAATTGACCAATTTAAGTAATGTTTATAATGCGTAGCTTGCCCTGTCGTCCGTGTTTAGATTTGTTTTCTTGGCGGGGAAAACACTAATGAAGTTTTATTTCGACAGTCTAGCGGGAAGTCGTGGAAAAAATGGCCAATTTGTCTAAGATTGCGATCATGTATTTCTTTTGTGGTCTACTTCTCTGAGATGTCGATCATATTTCTTTTCTATGTCTTTTATGCCACACTAATACCATGAATTTAGACTGTACTATTCTGACATCTGGGTTTACCAAACAACATGTTGTTCTGTCAAGTTGCCAACCAACATAGAGAGAAGGTCCTTTTAGAGTTTGGATAGGTCAAGATTCCACACGGTTGCTCGAATTAGGGCTTTGTCTCCTGGGTAATACTGAATGCATCACTCGTATTTTGCTGCCAAGACAGGATCTGTTAGTAGCCTCGTGCTGCCACGGTGTTGACAAACTCACCCCATGCTGCGCCAACCCGGCCTACTCAACCGGACCACATGCAAATCGTTGACCCCGCCGGGGAGTATCCCAGAGGACATGTTTCCGTCCAAAACGAGTTAACTGGCAACAGCGTCCAGGCCGCCCGAAAACCAATGTTGAAACGAGACGGCAGTTTGGGACGTCACTTTGGCATTTTTACTTGCCGCATAATGTGATTTCCAAAACATGGGAACACAGCTCCCTTCTACCAGTTCCATGGTGATTGCTTCGCCCATGACATGGTTTCCAACCACCCAATAGGTAAAATAGAGGCGGTGTGGTGAAATTGCTTGCCCCATCTGAAAGGGCAGCGAATTTTGTATATTGCATTCTGGTGTATTATTATTATTATACCCAGTTGCCCCATGGATCTTCATTCATCCAACGGCCTGCCGAATATCTACAATATTTCCTGCCACATAGGAATATATACAGCAGCAATAAATATTACGGAGGTATGCCTTTTAGCCGAAAAAGTTAATTAGGGTGAATAACATCGATAACAAGAGATGTGAGGTAATGTTACAGGTAGGTAAATCAAAACACTCAAACACAGTCTTTTTGTCGATCATAATGATATCACTTTTAGATTCTTAATTACCATAATCGAAAGTAAATAACATGTCCACTAAATTGTACCGTTAGTTTCGGATTTGAAATAAGCTGAGGACATATTGGACGTATGTTCGTTTGGTGTAATATCTCATGTTTGATCTCCATCCTAAATTTTAGACATGGTGTTTAAATTAATTAAAATCGTTTAGCCGCCAGGTTGCGACAACAACATGTCAATCCAGTTGTTCACCTCGATACGCTATCTGGGTGAGGGAATATGACGTCGTTACACCTGTTGGTGGATGGGTGAAATAGTTGTTGACTCCCACCAGGCGCATTATTGCAGGCATAGAACGTGGGATGTAAAACACATTGTTGGAAGAATAGGGTACCTGAATCCATATGGAAGCTATACAGAGTAAGCCGCGAAGCTTAACCGTTCATAACACGTAAATCACGGCTGGTAAACACTGACGAGATCCCCCAGACCGCCCTGTCACCCACTCCCTCCCCTCACTCCCACCCCACCTCACCCCCACCTATATCGTTCGCCGACTCTCTGACATCACTTAAATAAACGACTACCAGTATATCGACCGTTTTGCTAGAGATGTAGAAGAAGCCCAATGGACGATCCCGTAGCGCATATAATTATATGGTCTCAAAATACCGCAATAATTAATGGTAAAAATATTAACAAGAGTCATAGTTTATGTCCAAGATGGCATGTCTGCAAAACCTCAGAATATTGCATTGATGTTGCTAAAAACAGTCGACGAAATCCATATGTTTCAGCCATTTTTGCGCCTGTGTTCTCAGTTGACGACGTGAAAAACATTGGAACATGTAAACCAGACAACATTGTGAAGATAGGAGTGTGAAATTGGAAACGTCAAGAGTAAAATGGAACGTGGAGGTCATCGGGAGTCTGCACCGAGCGGCCCATCCCTCCAGCAAGACAATGATGCCTCGAGTTACGACTACGGCCTTTGAGCGAGAGAGGGGCTCTCCCGGAGGAGGATAGGAACCTATCTTCTTCCAACAGAATGCCATCTAGTTGGGGGACGAGGAACCCCCTCATGGGGTCAACCGCTCGCCCGGATGTCAGGGGTGTGGCAAGGCTGGAGCTTCGGTAACTGAAGCTCTCTACTCGGTGCTTGCGTATCGTTTGGTCGTCGCTGGCGGAGGGAGGCCGTCACCAATGGAAACGACGCCCTCTCTTTATCCTTCATAGCAATCGCTGCGCGCCTCCGGGGTCAAGGTGCGTGGGGTCTTATCACGGTTTTGGGGTTTGCTTTTACGATATGCGATAAACAAAGACGACGGCACTATCGTGCGTACTGTTTGTCCAGTCACGGATTTTCAAATTTAAACATACATGTAAAATCCCAAAAGGTAATAAAAAAGCTATAACGCTGTCATGAACAAGTGTGCGATTTTTTAAGTGGTCGTTGTCGTAGTTGCACATTAATGTAATGATTGTGGCGCCCCTGGCGAATGGACACCACACCGGAAACTATAATGTAGTCTCGTCGTCTCTCACATGACTTGGTAATTCTTGAATAAACGCAGACTCACTTTGGGCCTGGACACCGAACGCAATAGTCGCGTTATCACTTAGAGCATAAAAACTACATGGTGTCAGAAGTGAAACGATAGAATTCAGAAATGGTTTCACTGAAGCCTCTTGAGCAAGTTAATTTCGTGTGCGGGAATGTTGCGGACAACTGGAGACGTTGGCAGCAACAATTCGAAATTTATTTCATAGCACGTGAGCTGGACACGATAGAGAAGAAGACACAGGTAGCCATTTTGCTTCACACAGCCGGCCCGGAAGCACAAGAAATACACAAGACATTTGAGTATGGTCAATGTGAGGACAAAGACAATTATAAGACTGTATTAGCTAAATTCAAATCTTATTGTGAACCTCGAAAGAACATTGTATTTGAAAGACACCAGTTTTGGAGTCGAAATCAGCAAGATGAATCTATTGACCAATGGGTCACCGAACTTAGAAGTAAAACCGCCACGTGTGAGTTCGGGGACCAGGAGCTATTGTTAATAAGAGATAAAATAGTCTTCGGCGTTCGAGAGGACAGAATAAGAGAGAGACTATTGCGTGAAAATGTATGCAAGAAGATTCAGAAGATATTGACATGAATGATAGACTATTTGTTGGAAAGTTGTTCATTGGTGATATTAGACGGGATAAGGATTGGTTGGTCAAATTGCAGATACAGGAACAGCAGGCAGTGTTCAAATTAGATACAGGTGCTGATACTAATGTTCTGCTGCTGTCTGTGTTTAACCGTCTGAGCCCGCGGAGACCATTGGTAGAGACACATACTGTCTTGACTGCCTTTGGAAACCGCCAGATTTTACCACGAGGTAAGACTAAATTAACAGTGACGTGTCCCGGAAACCGGCAGCGGGAGGAATTAACTTTCTATGTCACCGAGGAATCAGATCAAGGTATTCTCGGTAGACAAGCATGCCAAAAGATGAATCTAGTGCGACGCGTAAAGGTGGACAAAGTCAGTTCAACTCTCACAAAAGAATCGGTTGTCACGGAGTATAATGACTTATTCAATGGGCTCGGCGAGTTCGATAAGGATTATCATATTGAAATTGACACTTCTGTTCCTCCTGTCATTCAGGGTGCTCGGAAAATACCTTATGCCATGTATGACAGAGTCAAGGACACACTGGAGAAGTTGGAGGAGGATGGTGTAATTGCCAGTGTCGACAAGCCAACAGACTGGGTGAACAACTTGGAAATCACCGAAAAACGTAATGGCCAACTTAGGGTTTGTCTGGACCCTAGGCCAGTGAATCAAGCCATCAAGAGAGAGCGGTATGAAATGCCAACACCAGCTGATGTGCAGAACCAGCTGAACGGTAAGAAGATTTTCACGGTGCTTGATATGAAAGATGGTTTTTGGCACGTCAAGTTATCAGAGGAATCGTCCTACTTGTGCACTTTTCACACGCCCTGGGGACGGAAACGTTTTTTACGCATGCCCTTTGGTATCAGTTCGGCTAGCGAAGTAATGCAAAAGCGGAACAATGAAGCATTTGCTGATATCGAAGGAGTGAGTATTATTGCAGATGACCTCATTATAGCCGCTACAGATGACGCTGAACATGACGTAATTCTACACAAGGTGATGCAGAGAGCGCGCGAGCGAAAGGCGAAGTTCAACAAGAACAAGATTCAATTCAAGGTAAATGAAGTCACCTACATGGGTAACATTTTCACAGCATCAGGCTTGAAGCCGGATCCGTCGAAGGTTGAAGCCATAGTAAACATGCCAAAGCCACAGAATAAGCGGGATCTCATGCGTCTGCTAGGGATGATAAGATATTTTGCCCAGTACATTCCCAATGAATCGTCAATCACAGCGACTCTAAGACAACTGTTGAAACAAGAATCGGAGTGGAACTGGGAACATGAGCAAGATGAAGCCCTAGTAAGATTAAAAAGTGAGCTTACAAAAGACAATGTTCTGCAATATTATGACGTTTCTAAGCCAGTCACCATACAGACAGATGCCTCGCAGAACGGACTTGGTTCCTGCCTAATGCAACAAGGTCGACCAGTAGCTTTTGCGTCAAGAGCCCTCACAACTGCAGAACAGAACTATTCTCAGATTGAGAAAGAGATGTTGGCGATATGCTACGCCTGTGAGAAGTTCTACCAGTATATCTACGGGAAAGAAGTAGAGGTTCTTACGGGTCATCGACCGCTGGAATCAATCCTGAAGAAACCTATAGCCAAGGCGACCCCGCGAATACAACGGATGACACTACCACTGCAGCGCTTCAACCTGAAGGTCAAGTACGTACCCGGCAAGTATATGTATATTGCTGACACGTTGTCTCGTGCTTTTATCACAGGTAATCCAAAGTGCGGTGCCCCAGAAGACATGGAAGTGATCGTTCACAGTTTCACCTCAAACCTGCCGGTGAGTGACGAAAAAATGCGCACGTTCCGGGAAGCCACTGATGAGGAGGATACACTACAAATGCTCAAGAAAACAGTCTTGAAAGGATGGCCCAAGAAATGCAACTCAGTCTCGCCGGAAGTCAGGCCATACTGGAACATCCGTGATGAGATACACACTATAGAAGGTTTGCTGTTTGTTGGTGATAGATTTGTGGTTCCACGTAAACTGAGAGGAGAAATGTTGAAACTAATACATGAGAGCCACTTGGGAGCGGATAAGTGTAAATCGCGAGCGCGGTCAATCTTATATTGGCCCGGAATGAACGTTGATATTGAACAAACTGTTGCTAAGTGTTCTGTTTGTCTCAAGTTCAGAGCCAGTAACAAGAAGGAACCGCTCATGCCTCATGAAATACCCGACAGGCCGTGGCAGAAGATTGCCACAGATATAATGACATACAGGAATCACGATTTCTTGGTCATCGTAGATTACTTCTCGAAATACCCGGAAGTTGCTAAGCTTGAGAACAAGACGGCTAGCTGTGTAATAACACATCTTAAATCAGTGTTTGCCCGTCACGGTATTCCTGAGAAAGTGATGAGTGACAATATGCCGTTCGGTAGTAAAGAGTTTCACTCTTTCGCAAAGGATTGGGGCATTGACTAACATCGAGTCCAACCTACCCTCAATCAAATGGCCAGAGTGAAAGAATGGTACAGACAGTGAAACAGTTGTTAAAGAAGGCACATGAAGATGGGAGAGATCCTTTCATAGCGTTTCTTGAATACCGAAACACCCCTGTATCCGGAATGTCAAAATCACCGTCACAATTGCTCATGAGCCGAATGTTGCGAGCGAAACTGCCGACTAAAGCTACGCTGTTAAAACCAAAGGTTGTGTGTGTTAAAGATGAAATGCAAACACGCCAGCAGCGACAAAAGCGTGTGTATGACAGAGGTTCAAAGCAGCTTGAAGACCTACAGCCCGGTGAGGTGGTGCGTGTGCGTCGTCACGATGTGTGGGAACCTGCCGTCGTATCGAGAAGATCCGAACAGCCACGTTCCTACATCGTCACACAAAACGGACAAGAGTATCGTCGTAACAGGCGACATCTGATGAAAACAAAAGAGTCGCCGCCGTTGTCTTGTGGGGATGATTGGAAGTCATCAGAGCTGACGCCGACGGAAGACAATGACCCACAACCTGAGCAACCGATTCCTTTAACACCTAAGGAGACACCTGAGACACCACGACGTTCGCAGCCTGAACCGACGACAACAGTGCCGCCAACAGCCATTCGACCTGAGCCATATACCACGTCACGCGGAAGAGTTATATCTCGACCGGCCCGATATGGCGATAACGTGTATGACTAGTATGAGCTGGCGGTAAAGGTCACGCTCCAACGGGTGCTAGACGACCCGGGCATGTGCTTGTAACCTCTGCCTAAATGTCTTTCTCTTTCAGATCTGTTATGTGATATATCTTTATTTTAAATAAATACAGATATTTAAAAGAAGGGAAATGTCGTAGTTGCACATTAATGTAATGATTGTGGCGCCCCTGGCGAATGGACACCACACCGGAAACTATAATGTAGCCTCGTCGTCTGTCACATGACTTGGCAATTCTTGAATAAACGCAGACTCACTTTGGGCCTGGACACCGAACGCAATAGTCGCGTTATCACTCAGAGCATAAAAACTACAGTCGTTAACAACCCAAGCCTTTGAAAATAAAGTGCACGTTTTTGTATATTAAAATGACCGGTTTTCGTTAATGTCTGGGGCGACGCTTCCAAGTGAGGCCAGGTGGCGCCTTAAGTAAATGGATTCAAACCCGCAAAACTCTGGACAGGCCTCCAGCCGCGTTATAGCCCTTTACTCTGAAATGCACGGCCACATGGACCATACATAAGATAAATGGCCAAAAGGTGAAAGGTCACATCCCGAAAGCTAATTTCAGCAAAGGGTGCTTTCTAGTTTTGGTCCTGCCACGAGGGCTCAGGGAGGAGATGGGTCACTCGTCCAGGCGGAATCTCTTCTTCGGCACCCTAACCATCCATCACACAACGTCACGTGGCTTCTGACAGACCAAGATGGCGGAACATCCTGGAAAGAAATTCGTGTAACTTGAGATGCGCTGTAGGCCTAGGACACGTAAATGCTCTAATTGCGCCAAAGGTGACCTGAAAAGGCGTTTTGCTGAGCCTTGCGCTGTCTGTTTCCGGTACATTAATACCGTAAGGTTTGGAAGCATCTGAGCGACATTTGCCTAATTTCGGGCATAAAGCAAATATGAGACAGATCGCCAATTCGCGATTTTCCGGCACATGGAGTTGCCTTTGACACTCTTGATCAAAGCTAGATTATCTGTACTATATTCTAATTGTTAGGATATTCGCAAATTGAAATAAAATTCATCCCTTGGAACCTACAATGTGATACTAATAACGTCTGCCCGATTTATCGCTGCAACTTATGACCAATCAAATGTATAGCTAGGTGCGCATATCCTAGTTCACAAATATATATAAGTTATATTACTTTAATTTACTTATAATATAGAAGCTGATAGTGAATGTTATGATTTTGTGACCTCGCTATAATACAAATGTACATAGTGAAAATAAATGCTTATTGAGTTTATTTGACGAAGAATTTCCGTCGTTTAGCTGTGTTCTTGTGTATCATCCGTGGCGTTTAGTTTACAAAGTAAAGGCGCTGTTGGATAATCTTGGATTTAAGTTACTGCCATTTATGCAACACAAATTTAGACGCTTGGGGAGTTTGGACAAGATGGATCAAAATATCTGTGGAATCACGAAATATCAAAGAGAATCGTGTGTTTGAAGTCAGCATTATCGTAAGATTGAGATTAGCTATCCACTATCAAAAGGACGGCTATTTATCTCTTGTCGCTTAGGCCTGTCCTTCTCATCGCTTCCGGTATGTCGGAGGCACGCACCATGATGAAAGGTCAAGGTCATCGTCCGAAGACTCGTTTCCTTTCATTCATAGTCTGTCTCATGAGGACATGCATGCAATAAAACGTGAAATGGTTTTCCTCGTGAACCTTGTCTCACTTCAGCGACCATGGACATGATTAGATTGGAAAGGCTAATCCTGAACAATATGTAAGATGTGTAGTGCAAAAATCGACAAAATTTATGTTGTGTGTGGGCGTGTGTGAAAAAATTCGATCCAAAACCATCTTTCATGGTATACACAGTTTCCCAGCGTGCAAGCGCCACAATGGCAGTATGATGGCCGGCAGATTTTGTCAGACACCACAATTAGTTGTGAACAAACTAAAATGGTGGTCAATATGTAGGTAGAAAAAGGGAACCAGGCCTTGAACTCCACGCAGTAAAAGCTACCAGACAAAATCTCACACTAGTCCTTTGTTTTCCTGTTCGTGGTGTGATTAAACACCGTCTTTCCTGACCCTGTCTCACACCCGAATTTCCGAAGACGAGCTCAGGTTTAAACAGAATGGAGCGCAAGGAATCAGCAGGGCGCATCCTGTGTCCGCCTACCGCCTATCTTTAAGGGCATCGTCCGATAAACATCGGTCCCTCTTTGTTGGATACCCGGACTGGTTTACTGCCAGTGGATCTTTTAGATCTACTGAGGGCGGCCTGGTGGGCGATGAAAGGTGCAACCCAGCGGGGTCTCCCTTTCTCCCACTGGTATTCCGAGCGGAGAATAAAAACGGCCATTGCAATCTAAGCTAGCGCTTTATCACGAAATAAACACCTTTATTATGTCGACGCTGCATATTCCTTCCCTTGCAGTAAAGCGAAGCACTTGCATTCAATAGCATATCAATCTATCAAGGTTGTCTTGCTCCTGACACTCTATATCAAAGTCTCGATCTCTCTCTTTGTTTCAGTCATTTGAGTATTCCCTTAAGGCCGTCACGGATATCAATGACTCAGGATTATAAAGCCTCCCCCTTATTACTAATAACATACCTTGGTCGAATAGGAAAAATATCAATACGAATGTGGAACGCAAACGAGGCAAACAGTAATTTCTAAACAATGATATAACGATCAAATTTTATTCTATTTGCTTATACAATTACCCGCCGACGCTTGCAACCCGATTCCCTTTTCTTCCCCACCAATGTCACCTCCCTAAAGAAAATCACCCCCTCCCCCTCCTCCTCCCTTCCCCCGATCGGTGCCCCAGCGGCCTCGTAGGACGTAAGTGGAAATCAATGAAGGAGATGTGGTTTCCGGGGGCGTCGGCGAGTGGTGCTGACTATCAGTGTGCTGGAGCCGGGCGGGTGTGGGTTGGGGCCGGGGCCTGGGCCGGGGCCGGGGCTGGGGCCGCGGGGTCTGGGTTGGGGCCGGGGCCGGGGTCGGGGCCGGGGCAGGGGCCGGGGTCGGTGCCGGGGGGCCGGGCCCGTGGCCGGGGCCGGGGTCGGGGTCGGCTCCTCCGTGACTCGAGCGCTCGTGCGGGAGGGGGGCGCTATCATAAAAGGGGTATTAACGCGAGGATATATCACCAGCACCCGGTCGGTTGGAGCGAGCCGCCGAGAGTCGGAAGTCGCCGCCACTCGCCATTCCACAGTTTTAGCGGACCATGCTGATAGCGGGCAATGACCAATAAGACCGCGCCGATTGCCCGATGGACCTTTTTATGGACCCATTACATATGGTACTGATTTATTATGGCCAATGTCATACTTTTATACCGGTTGGAGGCTATCGCGGTCGATTCGATTATCCTGTTATTGGTCATGCAGAGACGAATGTCGTAATGACCAGATGTATAGTCTGGGCACATTCTATTTAGCATAAATGTAATTATTATCCATGTACATGTCGACCTTTCTTAGGAAACAATCGTCCACGGTCCATATCCGCCCTCAGAGAATATATAGCGCAGGTGTGACCCCGAGTCCACGATCACTGTAGAGACTGTTGGGTGTGCTTTGCCACCTATACACACCCTCTATGACAACCAAAGGATAGATTCACTCAACAAAGAACATACCTCAAAGGAGCCCTTTGACATGTAACAATGTGTTTCATCCTCGTGATTTGACACATATTCGGCTGGAAAAATACGTGAAAAAGAGTAAAAGGTTAAACACTGAGTATCACGCTGAAATGAACAACTTGTGATAAAGTACGTGGCAGATGGAAAGCGAGTACGGTATACATACAATGCTAATTACCGAAGCACCAACCAGTCTAGCATGGGTCACTGGGCACGGTAAAATACACGCAGCCAAATCCTCTCTATGTTCATTCTCACCGGAAGTAATCCTCGTTAGTCGTATCGGCATTCTAGGTGACCTTCACCTTGTGAGGCTTTCTATAGGGTTCAATTGGCAGGGGGTTAATGGAGGATATACGGGACGACGATCGACAAAATCGGCTCAGGGATCGGTTTGGCCAGGCATGCCACCCTCCCCATGGGTGACACGGTCGACCCCCTAATGGGGTACAGATAGTCGGCCCCTGCCATAAATCTGGCAACACCTATAAAGTCTAAAACCAGCAGCGACGGGGTCTACGCAACTGACTTGTTGATCCAGGGGAGGCCAATATATGTGGCCATTGCAAGGTAATATACTAAAAGAGAAAATCGAATTGCGTGTGAGTCGAAGACACAGCTCCCTGCTACCATTTTCATGGTGATTGCGTCACTCATGACCTGGTTTCCAACCTTTAGGTGAAATAGAGACGATGGGGTGAAATTGCTTGCCCCATCTGAAAGGGCATGCCATTTCGTACATTGCATTCCCGAGTAGTATTATTATATCGTATTGTCCCATGGATCTTCATTCATCCAATGGCCTGCCGAATATCTGCAATACTTCCTGCCATATAAGAATATATACAGCAGCAAGAAATATTACGGGGGTATGCCTTCCAGCCCAAAAAAGTTACTTATGGCGAATAACGTCGTAAAAGATGTGAGGTAATATTACAGGTAGGTAAATCAAAACACCCAAACACGTCTATGTTATAAACATAATGATATCGCTTCTAGATTCTTAATTACCATAATCGAGAGTAAATAACATGTCCACTTGTACCGTCAGTTTTGGGATTTGCAATAAGCTGAGAATGTATTGGACGTATGTTCTTTTAGTGTAATATCTCTTGTTTGATCTCCAACCTAAATATAACCGATTCACACATGGTATTTAAATTAATTAAAACAATCATTTAGCCGCCAGGTTACGACAACAACATGTCAGTCGGGTTGTTCACCTCGATACGCTATCTGGGTGAGGCAGGGAATATGACGTCATTACACCTGTTGGTGGATGGGTGAAATAGTTGTTAACTCCCACCAGGAGCATTATTTCAGGCACAGAACGTTTGATGTAAACATCGTGGGAAGGATAGGGGTACCTGAATCCATGTGGCAGCTATTCAGGGTGAGCCACGAGGCTTAACCTTTCATAACACGTAAAACACGGCTGGTAAACACTGACGAGAGCACCCAGCCCGCCCTGTCTCTCCCTTCCTGCCTCCCCTCACTCCCACCCCACCCCACCCCACCCCACTCCCCACCCATATCGTTCGCCGACTCCCTTACATCACTCTTAAATAAACGATTAGTAGTAATTCTCGGCCGTTTTGCCAGAGATGTAGAAGAAGCCCGATGGGGGATCCCGTAGCGCCGATAAATATATGGTCTACGCAAAATACCGCAATCATTAATGGTAAAAGTATTCACAAGAGTCATAGTTGTTGCATTGGTGTAATGCACAAATATTGCATTGGTGTAGCTAAAAACGGTCGACGAAATCCATATGTTTTGGTTATTTTTGTCTCAGTTGACAGAAAACAGCCTTTGATCGGGTCTTATCACGGTTTTGGGGTTTGCTTTTACGATATGCGATAAACAAAGACGACGGCACTATCGTGCTTCCTGTTTGTCCAGTCACGGATTTTCAAATTTAAACACATATGTAAAATCCCAAAATGTAATAAAAAAGCTATAGCGCTGTCATGAACAAGTGTGCGATTTTTTAAATGGTCGGTAACAAACCAAGCCGTTAAAAATAAAGTGCACGTTTTTGTATATTAAATGACAGGTTTTCGTTAATACTTGGGACGACCCTTCCAAGTGAGGCCAGGTGGCGCCTTAAGTAAATGGATTTATACCCGCAAAGACTCTGGACATGCCTCCAGCCGCGTTATAGCCCTTTACTCTGAAATGCACTGCCACATGGACCATACATAAGATAAATGGCCAAAAGGTGAAAGGTCACATCCCGAAAGCTAATTTCAGCAAAGGGTGCTTTCTAGTTTTGGTCCTGCCACGAGGGCTCAGGGAGGGGATGGGTCACTCGTCCAGGCGGAATCTCTTCCTCGGCACCCTAACCATCCATCACACAACGTCACGTGGCTTCTGACAGACCAAGATGGCGGAACATTCTGGAAAGAAATTCGTGTAACTTGAGATGCGCTGTAGGCCTAGGACATGTAAATGCTCTAATTGCGCCGAATGTGCCTTAAAAAACCGTTTTCTGAGCCTTGCGCTGTCTGTTTCCGGTACATTAATACCGTAAGGTTTGGAAGCACCTGAGCGACATTTGCCTAATTTCGGGCATTAAGCAAATATTAGACAGATCACCAATTCGCGATTTTCCGGCACATGGGGTTGCCTTTGACACTCTAGATCAAAGCTAGATTATATGTACTATATTCTAATTGTTAGAATATTCGCAAATTGAAATAAAATGCATCACTTGGAACCTTCAATGTGATAATAATATCGTCTGCCCGATTTATCGCTGAAGATTATGACGATTCAAATTTATAGCTAAGTGCGCATATCCTAGTTCACTAATACATTGCATATATTGCTATAATTTACTTATAATATATAAGCTGACAGTGAATGTTATGATTCTGTGACCTCGCTATAATGTAAAATGTACATAGTGAAAATACATGCTTATTGAGTTTACTTGAGTTGAAGATTTCCGAACGTCGTTTCGCCGTTCTTGTGTATCATCTTGACGTTTAGTTCACTAAGTAATGGCGCTGTTGAATAATCTTGGATTTCAGATACGGCCATTTATGCAACATTAATTTAAACGCTTGGGGGAATATGGACCATATGGAGCAAAAGATCTATGTAATCACGAAGTATCAAAGAGATTCGTGTGTTTGAAATCTGCATTATCGTAAGGCGGAGAGGAGCTATCCACGATCAAAAGGACGGCTGCAGGCAGTTTTTCTCTTGTCGCTTAGGCCTGTCCTCCTCATCGCTTCTGGTATGTCGCCGGCCTTAATCCTCGGAGTCCTCGAGGAGTGTGGTCGAGTCTTGGCCGTCTTCAGAATGCCAGACACATCCCTGCGAAACCTAGAAATCAAGCTGCGAGCATTCCGTCCAAGGAGAGTCTGCGGAAGGCCTTCCTACGTAACCGCCGAAAGGACACCAGTTTGCCGACCGCTATGTGAGGCTCCCATCATCAGACGGTGAACACAATGGAGGCACGTGCCATGATGAAAGGTCAAGGTCATCGACCAGAGACTCGTTTCCTTTCATTCATAGTCTATCTCATGAGGACATGCATGCAATGAAACGTGAAATGATTTTCCTCGTCAACCTTGTCTCATTTCAGCGACAATGGAAATGATTAGATGGAATAGCTAATCATCAACCGTATGTAAGATGTAGTGCCAAAATCGACAATTTAATGTTGTGTGTCTGAAGAAGCTCGATCCAAAGCAATGTGCAATGGTACTCACAGTTTCTCCGCGTGCAAACGCCCCAATGGCAGTATGATGGCCGGCATATTTTGACAGACACAACAATTGGCCAATATTAGGTGGAAAAAGGGAATCAGGCCTTGAACTCAACGAGGTGAAGGGTGCCCGACATAATCTGACACTGGTCCTTTGTTTTCCTGTACGTGGTGTGATTAAGCACTGTCTTCAATGACCCTGTCTCACACCCACACTTCCGCAGACCAGCTCAGCTTCCCACAGGATGGTGCGCAAGAGGTCAGCTGGGCGCATCCTGTTTCCGCCTACCGCCTATTTTTAAGGGCATTGTCCCAACAAAATCGACCTCTGTTGGATACCCGGACTAGTTTGCTGCTTTTGGGTCTTTTATATCTTCCGTGGGCGCCCCGGTGCGCGATAAAAGGTGCAACTCAGCGGGATCTCCCTTTCTTCTACTGGTATTCCGAGCGGAGGATAAATACCGCCATTACAGTGTAAGCTTGCCCTTTATCACGAAATGAACACCTGTATTATGTCATTGCTGCATATTCCTTCCGGTGCAGTAAAGCGACGGCTGCCTGAATAAAAATAACACTTGCATGCAATATAATATAAAACATTCAAAGTCGTCTTGCTCCTGACTCTCTATACCAAAGTCGCGATCCCATCCTTTGTTGAGTATGCCCTGACGGCCATCACGGATGTCAATGCCTCAGGATTATAAAGCATCCTTATTACTAATAACATACTTGGTCGAATAGGAGAAAAATGAGTGCGAATGATGAACAGAAACGAGGCAAAAAGTAATCTTTAACAATGATATAACGATCAAATTTTATTTTATTTGCTTATGCAATTCCCGGTTGACGCTTGCAACCCGATCCCCTTTTCTTCCCCACCAATGTCACCTCGCAAAAGCAAATCTCCCCCCTTCCCCTGCCTTCTCCTGATCGGTGCCCCAGCGGCCTCGTAGGAAGTAAGTAGAAATCAATGAAGGAGTGGTTTCCCGGGGCGTCGACGAGTGGTGCCGACCAACGGTGTAGGGAGGCTGGGGCGGGGGCCGCGGCCGGGGTCGGGGTCGGGGTCGGGGGTCGGGGTCCGGGTCGGCTCCTCCGTCACTCGAGCGCTCGTGCAGGAGGGGAGCGCTATCATAAAAGGGATATTAACGCGAGGATATATCACCAGCACCCGGTCGGTTGGAGCGAGCCGCCGAGAGTCGGAAGTCGCCGCCACTCGCCATTCCACTGTTTTAGCGGACCATGCTGATAGCGGGCAATGACCAATAAGACCGCGCCGATTGCCCGATGGACCGTTTTATGGACCCATTACATATGGTACTGATTTATTATGGCCAATGTCATACTTTTATACCGGTTATGGGCTATTGCGGTCGATTCGATTATCCTGTTATGGGTCATGCAGAGACGAATGTCGTAATGACCAGATGTATAGTCTGGGCACATTCTGTTTAGCATAAATGTAATTATACTATCCATGTACATGTCGACCTTTCTTAGGAAACAATCGTCCACGGTCCATATCCGCCCTCACAGAATATATAGCGCAGGTGTGACCCCAAGTCCACGATCACTGTAGAGACTGTTGGGTGTGCTTTGCCACCTATACACACCCTCTATGACAACCAAAGGATAGATTCACTCAACAAAGAGATCCGCGTGATTTGATACATATTCGGCAGGAAAAATACGTGAAAAAGAGTAAAAGGTTAAACACTGAGTATCACGCTGAAATGAACAACTTGTGGTAAAGGACGTGGCAGATGAAAAGCGCGTGCTCGTGCGTTGACCAATACGGTATACATACAATGCCAATTAACGAACCACCAACCAGTCTAGCATGCGTCACTGGGCACGGTAAAATACACGCAGCCAAATCCTCTCTATGTTAATTCTCACCGGAAGTAAACCATGTTAATCGTATCGGCATTCTGAGTGACCTTCATCTTGTGAGGCTTTCTATAGGGTTCAATTGGCACGGGGTTAATGGAGGATATACGGGACGACGATCGACAAAATCGGCTCAGGGATCGGTTTGGCCAGGCATGCCACCCTGCCCATGGGTGACACGGTCGACCCCCTAATGGGGTACAGATAGTCGGCCCCTGCCATAAACCTGGCAACACCTATAAAGTCTATAACCAGCAGCGACGGAGTCTACGCAACGGACCTGTTGATCTAGGGGAGGCCGATATAGGTGGCCATTGCAAGGTAATATACTAAAAGAGAAAATCGAATTGCGTGTGAGTCGAAGACACAGCTCCCTGCTACCATTGTCATGGTGATTGCGTCACCCATGACCTGGTTTCCAACCTTTAGGTGAAATAGAGACGATGGGCTGAAATTGCTTGCCCCATCTGAAAGGGCATGCCATTTCGTACATTGCATTCCTGAGTAGTATTATTGTATCGTATTGTCCCATGTATCTTCATTCATCCAATGGCCTGCCGAATATCTGCAATATTTCCTGCCATATAAAAATATATACAGCAGCAAGAAATATTACGGAGGGATGCCTTCCAGCCAAAAAAGTTACTTATGGCGAATAACGTCGTAAAAGATGTGAGGTAATATTGCAGGTAGGTAAATCAAAACACCCAAACACGTCTATGTTATAAACATAATGATATCGCTTCTAGATTCTTAATTACCATAATCGAGAATAAATAACATGTCCACTAACTTGTACCGTCAGTTTTGGGATTTGCCATACGCTGAGAATGTATTGGACGCATGTTCGTTTAGAGTAATATCTCATGTTTGATCTCCATGCTAAATATAACCGATTCAGACATGGTGTTTAAATTAATTTTAAAAAATCATTTAGCCGCCAGGTTACGACAACAACATGTCAGACCGGTTGTTCACCTCGATACGCTATCTGGGTGAGGCAGGGAATATGACGTCATTACACCTGTTGGTGGATGGGTGAAATAGTTGTTCACTCCCACCAGGCGCATTATTTCAGGCACAGAACGTGGGATGTAAACATCGTGGGAAGGTTAGGGTTACCTGAATCCATATGGCAGCTATGCAGGGTGAACCGCGAGGCTTAACCTTTCATAACGCGTAAAACACGGCTGGTAAACACTGACGAGATAACCAGCCCGCCCTGTCACCCCCCTCCCTCGCTCCCCTCACTCCCACCGTCCAAGATGCCATGTCTGCAAAATCTCAGAATATTGCATTGGTGTAGCTAAAAACGGTCGACGAAAGCCGTATGTTTCAGTTATTTTTGCCCCTGTCTCAGTTGACGACGTGAGGAACATTCAAACATGTAAACTAGACAACATTGTGAAGATAGGAGTGTGAAATTGGAAACGTCAAGAGTAAAATGGAACGTGGAGGTCAGCGAGAGTCTGCACCGAGCGGCCCATCCCTCCAGCAAGACAATGATGCCTCGAGTCAAGAATACAGCCTTTGATCGAGAGGGGGGCTCTCCCGGAGGAGGATAGGAACCTATCTTCTTCCAACAGAATGCCATCTAGTTGGGACGAGGAACCCCCTTTTTGGGTCAACCGCTCACCCGCTGATGTCAGGGGTGTGGCAAGCCGAGCCTTACCAGGAGGTGGTGAGGCTGGCGCCTCGGTAACTGAAGCTCTTTTCTCGGTGCTTGGGTATCGTTTGGTCGTCGCTGGCGGAGGGAAGCCGTCACTAATGGAAACGCCGCCCTCCCTTTGTCCTTCGTAGCGATCCCTGCGCGCCTCCGGGGTCAGGGGGCGCGGGGTGGGGGGGTCTTATCACGGTTTTGGGGTTTGCTTTTACGATATGCGATAAACAAAGACGACGGCACTATCGTGCGTACTGTTTGTCCAGTCACGGATTTTCAAATTTAAACACAAATGTAAAATCCCAAAAGGTAATAAAAAAGCTATAACGCTATAACCCACGCCGTTAAAAAGATAGTGCACGTTTTTGTATATTAAATGACAGGTTTTCGTTAATGTCTAGGGCGGCCCTTCCAAGTGAGGCCAGGTGGCGCCTTAAGTAAATGGATTCAAACCCGCAAAGACTCTGGACATGCCTCCAGCCGCGTTATAGCCCTTTACTCTGAAATGCACTGCCACATGGACCATACATAAGATAAATGGCCAAAAGGTGACAGGTCACATCCCGAAAGCTAATTTCAGCAAAGGGTGCTTTCTAGTTTTGGTCCTGCCACGAGGGCTCAGGGAGGAGATGGGTCACTCGTCCAGGCGGAATCTCTTCCTCGGCACCCTAACCATCCATCACACAACGTCACGTGGCTTCTGACAGACCAAGATGGCGGAACATCCTGGAAAGAAATTCGTGTAACTTGAGATGCGCTGTAGGCCTAGGACATGTAAATGCTCTAATTGCGCCGAAAGTGCCTTAAAAAAACCGTTTTCTGAGCCTTGCGCTGTCTGTTTCCCGTACATTAATACCGTAAGGTTTGGAAGCATCTGAGCGACATTTGCCTAATTTCGGGCATAAAGCAAATATTAGACAGATCACCAATTTGCGATTGTTCGGTACATGGGGTGCCTTTGACATTCTAGATCAAAGCTAGATTATATGTACTATATTCTAATTGTTAGAATATTTCGCAAATTGAAATAAAATACGTCACTTGGAACCTACAATGTGATACTAATAACGTCTGCCCGATTTATCGCTGAAGATTATGACGATTCAAAATTATAGCTAAGTGCGCATATCCTAGTTCACTAATACATTGTATATATATTACTATGATTTACTTATAATATAGAAGCTGACAGTGAATGTTATGATTCTGTGACCTCGCTATAATGTAAAATGTACATAGTGAAAATACATGCTTGTTGAGTTTACTTGACTTGAAGATTTCCGAACGTCGTTTCGCCGTTCTTGTGTATCATCCTTGACGTTTAGTTCACTCAGTAATGGCGCTGTTGAATAATCTTGGATTTCAGTTACGGCCATTTATGCAACACCAATTTAAACGCTTGGGGGAATATGGACCATATGGAACAAAAGATCTGTGGAATCACGAAGTATCAAAGAGAATCGTGTGTTTGAAGTCCGCATTATCGTAAGGCGGAGAGGAGCTATCCACGATCAAAAGGACGGCTGCAGGCAGTTTTTCTCTTGTCGCTTAGGCCTGTCCTCCTCATCGCTTCTGGTATGTCGCCGGCCTTAATCCTTGGAGTCCTCGAGGAGTGTGGTCGACTCTTGATCGTCTTCAGAATGCCAGACACATCCCAGCGAAACCTAGAAATCAAGCTGCGAGCATTCCGTCCAAGGAGAGTCTGCGGAAGGCCTTCCTACGTAACCGCCGAAAGGACACCAGTTTGCCGACCGCTATGTGGGGCTCCCATCATCAGACGGTGGACACAATGGAGGCACGCGCCATGATGAAAGGTCAAGGTTATCGACCAAAGACTCGTTTCCTTTCATTCATAGTCTATCTCATGAGGACCTGCATGCAATCAAACGTGAAATGGTTTTGCTCGTCAACCTTGTCTCATTTCAGCGACAATAGAAATGATTAGATGGAAAGGCTAATCATGAACCGTATGTAAGATGTAGTGCAAAAATCGACAATTTAGTGTTGCGTGTGTGAAGAAGCTCGATCCAAAACAATGTGCAATGGTACACACAGTTTCCCAACGTGCAAACGCCCCAATGGCAGTATGATGGCCGGCAGATTTTGACAGATGCCACAATTGGCCAATATTAGGTGGAAAAAGGGAATCAGGCCTTGAACTCAACGCGGTGAAGGGTGCCAGACATAATCTCACTCTGGTCCTTTGTTTTCCTGTTCGTGGTCCCACAGGATGGAGCGCAAGGAATTAGCTGGACGCATCCTGTGTCCGCCTACCGCTTATCTTTATGGGCATCGTCCCATAAATCGACCCATCTTTGTTGGATACCCGGACTAGTTTACTGCTTTTGGTTCTTTTATATCTTCCGTGGGCGGCCCCGGTGGGCGATAAAAGGTGCAACTCAGCGGGATCTCCCTTTCTTCCACTGGTATTCCAAGCGGAGAATAAAAACCGCCGTCACGGATGTCAATGCCTCAGGATTATAAAGCATCCTTATTAATATGAATAGGCATTGCCTAAGTTGCGAGCTCACCCAAATTAAAAAATAATAAAGGCCTAGCTCTTAACTGCTTAAAGCTGCTGTATCAACTGCAGCAGCCAGCTGTCCTAATCTTGTATGTTTCTAGACAACTAGACCCAAAACCAACACGGGTATAGTTGGTTTGAGGTTGAGTTACATTGGGGTCGAGTTGGCTTGGGGTTGAGTAGGTGATGGGTCGGGCGTGTCGTGGGTCCAGTTGACTAGATGCTGTCTTATATCTGCTGTATTAGCTGACGTAGTTTATATTCTTAACGCTGCATGTCCTGAAATATCTTATTTAAGTTATAGAAATTACGTTTTTATCTATTTCTTTTAATTTAAAATTAGATGGATGGCTTAGTTGTTTAACGGTAATATTTGGTCTTAAAGTCATATATGCAGAGAAATACAAAAATAAGTAGTTGCTTGAGTCTATGATTAATCATATTAGATCTATTTTATGATAATTAATATCTTATTCATTTTTAATTTTCTGACCCTTTCTTCCTTTTGCTAAACTTATATATAGGTTGATGAGATATTTTTAAATCAAGTTTAAAGCTGGTCATAGATTTATAGCAATCTATACCTATCTATGTACCAGGATTATGTTCATAACAAAGCTACACCCTTTCACAGAAAGTGCCCCAATATGGCCAAAAAAAATTGATGACAACATGTCCATAAATATTTCTATTTATATTAGAAGGACTTTAGTAGATCTATATCATTTCTATTCAAACTATTTTCGGAGGTAACTCCTTCATGAAAAACATATTTTCATTGCCTGTTGTGACCTATCCATGAGAACAGATACTGAACAATTGCTAAATACACCATGAGTAAGTTTCTTGAACACTCACACCATGTCAGAAGTATGTTTTATCATGATCCTTCTTCTTCTACCATTCTAGCAATCTATAACATGTTTTATAGCATGCTTTATGTGGTTGTGACCTGTCCATGAGAACATATACTGAACCGTTGCTAAATACACCACGAGTAAGTTTCTTGAACACTCACCACATGTCAGAAGTACAATGTAGGTTTTATCATCATCCGTCTTCTTCTATCATCCTAGATCTATACAATTTGCTACCAATGTAATATTGGTATCTCTCACAAAAAATGTTTTTAGAAAGTAAAGATAAAAAAGAATAAGTAAACTGGGCATATGTTACCAAATTTCCAGTGTATAAGTCACACCCACCGATTTTGAGAAATTATTAGACTTGAGCCATAGATAAGTCGCACCAGTGTATAAGTAAAATGAAGTAAACTGACCATATGTTGCCTATTGCCTATTTACCGGTAGACACTTTTACATGCTAAACCCTGTTTATTATGTATACTTGGTATCTTTATTTGAAAGTAATACTGCTTGAGTAGGAGTACTCCAGACAGTTTTCTGATCCTCAAAATGGTACACATTTGTGTTGCTTATCAATATGAGCTACTAAAACCGTTGTTTCAGTAATTGTTGCCTTTTTTATTCAACTTTTAATTCAATAATTGTTGCTTTTTTCTATTAAACTTTAAATCCAATAACTGTTGCCTTTTTTATTAAACTTTTAATTCAATAATTGTTGCCTTTTTTTCTTAAACTTTTTATTAAATAATTGTTGCCTTTTTGATTAATATTTTAATTATTTGTCAGCAAGGGGATGTTGACAATACAAAGTACAACCATTTTTGTGTGAATATACTCAAAGCTTGACATTTTAAGAGGGGCTCTTTAGTTTTGGGAAAAGGGATCTCATTCAATATTTGTTAAACTGTTGATATCCTAGCTATATTTTTGCCAGTGATATGTTTAAATTTCATGATCAAATAGACTGGATATGAAAATATTTGTATGTCCTATATTGTTTTGTGATGGTTATCTAGATCTATATTTGTCTGGCAGGGAAACCAGTTTTTGACATTTGACATTGAAAATGATTGTATTGGGACAATTTTAAACTTAAAATGTTGCTTTAAGAGGAATAAAATATATAATTCTGCATTTGATTAAAAATCGTAATAATGGCATTAATTTAAATAAGTTATATAGATTAAAATCATTTAAAAATTAACAAGAATAGCACTGAAAAACAGCTATTTTTTCAAATCATAGATGAGTGATATGGTTGTGAATAAATCTGAATTATCCTGGGGTGTCAAAAGTAGGCAAAATGTGTCAAAAAAAGGAAATAGTAAGTCATGTGAACAATATATATTAAAATATTCTTAAAATATTTACAGTTTTGGTTTAAACTCCTGTTTAATTTTTCTCAATTAAACTCTTCAAATTATATATTTCAGGGGTGGAGGCATTTGAAATATAGGTTTGGAGTCTAGAAACCAGATTTAAATTGTTATATTTAAAAAGGGAAAAACTGCAGCTGAAATTTTGATGTCCTAGATATATGTGTCAGAATTAGGCAAAAGGTGTCAAATTTTAGGAAATAGTATAGATCTATGAACAATATATACCGGTAATAAAATACTTACAGTTTTTGTTTAAAATCCTATTTAATCTGTCTCAAATAAACTCTTCAAATTAGAGCTATATATATTTCATGGGTGGAGGCATCTAAAATATAGGTTTGGAATCATAATAGAGACCAGAAATAAATTGTTATATTTAAAAAGGCAAAAACTGCAGCTGAAATTTGATGTCATATGGAAAATTTAGTGTTTACCCTACCTACTTTTTAGTTTTACAGTCACAGACAGTGGTTTAAAGCCAAAGGCCCCAATTGGCCCAAAATAACTCAGTCTAAACATGATTCCAAAAACATCAAAGTAAAATCTGCATTCCAAATAGCAATAGGCCTACTTCTGTCAGGGTCACTGACACTGGTGTTGACCACAGCTATCCTTGTTCTTTCAACCAGTCCAGATTGATTTCATCAGACATTCCTGTCTCCCTGACCATATCCATATGATATCTATGGCTAGCCTGAATGTTCAGACGTTACAGTTTGACAGTGTGATGCTTACTGTTACAGTCACAAGAACAAGTGTCAAGACTGTACCGTCTGAACATTCAGACTAATCTATGTATATCTGACTTGTTTTAGCTTGGACTAAAACTTTAGTTCAAGATCAAATTTAGCCAAAGCTGTCAAGTTAGATGGTTTTATATCAAAATGCCAACCTTCAACCTCAACAAAACGTACTGACAAGTAGACGTCAACAAATCAACGACTGAGTCAGTTATTTGTCTAATTTGACCAGGGTTGACACGACAGTTTGACAGACCGACGCGAAGACGACACTCGACTTGGTCACTTGTCTGACTTAAAAAATTGACAACCAGGGGCTGAAATATTCATGAAAACTGTCATGGCAATCAGTTGAAATAAACAGATGACTTTCAAAAATAATACACACCTTGTCTAAATTTCTTATGACTTAGATCTATGCCAAACAGCAAAAAAAAAGTTGAGATTCGAACGCGTTTGCCAGATTCGCATTTTCCGGATGTTAGCATCAGACGGCGTTCCGCCAGTAGCCGGGAGAAATCGTGAATAAAAATGTAATCAATGTTTTATAGTTTTCATTATCATTATTGTACCTTATTCGGACAAATAAAGCAATAAAATAATAATTGTAGGCGTATATTCTGTTATATATTCTGGAACTTTCTGAAATGGCTCCTATTATCGCCTTCACTCTCGGCCATGACGCAAGCCAAACATATTTTTTTTTTTATTTTTTTTTTTTATTTCCCCTTCGTATACGTTACCATAATAGCTCGCTAGAGCTCGCTACTAATAACATACTTGGTCGAATGTAAGAGAATTCAATGCAAATAAAGAACAGAAATGAGGCAAAAAGTTATCTTTAAACAATGATAAAACGATCAATTTTTATTTTTTTGCTTATGCAATTTCCCGCCGACGCTTCCAACCCGATCCCCTTTTCTTCCCCACCAATGTCACCTCGCAAAAGAAAATCACCCCCCTTCCCCTGCCTTCTCCTGATCGGTGCCCCAGCGGCCTTGTAGGAAGTAAGTAGAAATCAATGAAGGGGTGGTTTCCCGGGGCGTCGACGAGTGGTGCCGACCAACAGTGTGGCGAGGCTGGGGCCGGGGCCGGGCCCGGGGCCGGGGCCGGGGCCGGGGCCGGGGCCGAAGCCGGGGTCGGGGCCGAAAGGTCGGGTCGGAGTCGTAGTCGGGGTCGGCTCCTCCGTGACTCGAGCGCTCGTGCGGGAGGGAGGCGCTATCATAAATGGGGCATGCTGATAGCGGGCAATGACCAATAAGACCGCGCCGATTGCCCGATGGACCGTTTTATGGACCCATTACATATGGTACTGATTTATTATGGCCAATGTCATACTTTTATACCTGTTGGGGGCTATTGCGGTCGATTCGATCATCCTATTATGGCTCATGCGGAGGCGAATGTCGTAATGACCAGATGTATTGTCTCGGCACATTCTGTTTAGCATAAATGTAATTATACTATCCATGTACATGTCGACCTTTCTTAGGAAACAATTCGTCCACGGTCCATAACCGCCCTCACAGAATATATAGCGCAGGTGTGACCCCAAGTCCACGATCACTGTAGAGACTGTTGGGTGTGCTTTGCCACCTATACACACCCTCTATGACAACCAAAGGATAGATTCACTCAACAAAGAGCATTCATCAAAGGAGCCCGTTGACATGTAACAATGTGTTTCATCCTCGTGATTTGATACTTATCCGGCTGGAAAAATAAGCGAAAAAGAGCAAAAGGTGAAAAACATGTTTTTGCTTGGTAAATTATTGAGCAGGAAACACGCCTATTGCGCTATTGTTATGACATCACTAAATCATATGAACTACAATATTAGGTTTCCGCTTTGGGAACATTAATGTTGACCGTTTAGGGCCAAGATTATCGCGCTGAAATGAACAACTTGTGGTAAAGGACGTGACAAACGGAAAGCGAGTTGTGGTGCGCTGACAAATATGGTATACATACCAGGCCAATTAACAAACCACCAACCAGTCTAGCATGGGTCACTGGGCGCGGTAAAATACACGCAGATAAATCCTCTCTATGCTAATTCTCACCGGAAGTAAACCTCGTTAGTCGTATCGGCATTCTGGGTGACCTTCACCTTGTGAGACTTTCTATAGGGTTCAATTGGCAGGGGGTTAATGGAGGATATATGGGACGACGACCGGCCCATTCGGCTCAGGGTTCGGTTTGGCCAGGCATGCCACCCTGCCCATGGGTGACACGGTCGACGACCTAATGGGGTACAGATAGTCTGCCCCTGCCATAAACCTGGCAACACCTATAAAGTCTATAACCAGCATCGACGGGGTCTGCACACCGGACTTGTTGATCTAGGGGCGGCTGATTTAAGTGGCCATTGCAAAGTAATATACTAAAAACAAAAAATCGAATTGCGTGTGAGTCGAAGACACAGCACCCTGCTACCATTTTCATGGTGATTGCGTCACCCATGACATGGTTTCCAACCTTTAGATGAAATAGAGACGATGGGGTGGAATTGCTTGCCCCATCTGAAAGGGCAGCCAATTCTGTACATCGCATTCCTGAGTAGTATTATTATATCGTGTTGTCTCCTGGATTTTCATTCATCCAACGGCCTGCCGAATATCTGCAATATTTCCTGCCAAATAAGAATATATACAGCAGCAATATATATTACGGAGGTATGTCTTTCAGCCAAAAAAGTACTTATGGCGAATAACGTTTTAAAAGATGTGAGGTAATATTACAGGTAGGTAAATCAAAACACCCAAACACGTCTTTTTGTCGATCATAATAATGTCACTTCTACAATTGGTAATTACCATAATCGAGAGTAAATAACATGTCCACTGAATTGTACCATCATTTTTGCATTTGCAATGAGCCTAGCACGTATTAAACATATGTTCCTTTGGTGTAATATGTCATGTTTGATCTCCAAGCTAAATATAACTGATGCAGAAAAAGTGCTAAAATTATTTTATGAAAAATCATTTAGCCGCCAGGTTACGACAACAACATGTCAACCCGGTTGTTCATCTCGATACGCTATCTGGGTGAGGCAGGGAATATGACGTCATTACACCTGTTGGTGGATGGGTGAAATAGTTGTTCACTCCCACCAGGAGCATTATTTCAGGCACAGAACGTGGGATGTAAAGCACATTGTGGGACGGATAGGGGTACCTGAATCCACATTGAAGCTATACATGGTGAGCCGCGAGGCTTAACCTTTTATAACATAAAACACAGCTGGTAAACACTGACGAGATAACCAGCCCGCCCTGTCACCCCCCTCCCTCCCTCCCATCACTCCCAGCCCACCCCACTCCATGCACCGCACCTATATATCGTTCGCTCTTACATCACTCTTAAACAAACGACTGCCAATAATTCGGCCGCTTTGCCACAGATGTAGAAGAAGCCCGATGGGGATCACTAAGCGCAGATAAATATATGGTCTTCGCAAAATACCGCAATCAGTAATGGTAAAAACATTAACAAGAGTCACAGTTTATGTCCAAGATGCCATGTCTGCAAAACCTCAGAATATTGCATTGATGTGGCTAAAAACGGTCGACCAATTCCATATGTTTCAGTTGTTTTTGCCCCTGTCTCAACTGACGACGTGAGGAACGTTGGAACATGTAAACCAGACAACATTGTGAAGATAGGAGTGTGAAATTGGAAACGTCAAGAGTATAATGGAACGTACCGGTCAGCGAGAGTCTGCACCCAGCGGCCCATCCCTACAGCAAGACAATGATGCCGCGAGTTACGACTACAGCCTCTGATCGAGAGAGGGGCTCTCCCGGAGGAGGATAGGAACCTATCTTCTTCCAACAGAATGCTACCTATGATCGACAAGGAACCCCCTTGTGGGGTCAACCGCTCGCCCGGATGTCAGGGGTGTGGCAAGCCGAGCTTTACCAGGAGGTGGCGAGGCTGGAGCCTCGGTAACTGAAGCTCTGTACTCGGTGCGTTGATATTGGTTGGTGGTCGCTGCCGGAGGGAGGCCGTCACCAATAGAAACGACGCCCTCCCGTTGTCCGTCGTAGCAGTCCTTGTGCGTCTCCAGGGTTAGGGGGCGCGGGGGGGGGGGTCTTATCACGGTTTTGGGGTTGGCTTTTACGACATGCGATCAACAAAGGCGACGGTATCCGGCGTACGTTTTGTCCAGTCATCGATTTTCAAATTTAAACACAAATGTAAAATCCCAAAAGGTAATAAAAATTCATAAAGGCTGTCATGAACAAGTGTGCGATTTTTTGACTGGTCGGTAATAACCCAAGCCCTTAAAAATAAAGTGCACGTTTTTGTATCTTTAATTACAGGTTTTCTTTAATGTCTGTTTACAAGTCTGTTCACGTTAAATTGTGATTTTCCGGCACATTATGTGCCTGTGACACATAGCTTGCTAGATTATAATATAATCTATTTTAATTGTTCAAATATTTGCAAATTGAAATAAAATGCATCAATTAGAACCTTTATTGTGATACTAATAACGTCTGCCCGATTAATCGTTGAAGAGTTATGACCATTCAAATTTATAGCTAGGCACGCATATGTAGAAGAAGCCCGATGGGAATCCCTTAGCGCAGATAATTGACAAACAAATACATTGTATATATATTTATATTTTGTATATATATTACTATAATTTACATATAAAGTAGAAGCTGATATGATTGTTATGATTTTGTAGCCTCGCTATAATGCAAATGTATATAGTGGAAATAAATGCCTATTGAGTTTACTTGACTTGAAGATTTTTCGAAAGTCGTTTGCCCTTCTTGTGTATAATTCGTGGCGTTTAGTTTACAAAGTAAAGGCGCCGTTGAATAATCTTGGATTTAGTTAAAGCTATTTACGCAACGTAAATTTAAACGCCTGGGGCAATTTGGACCATATGGAGCAAACGATCTGTGTAATCACGGAATATCAAAGATAATCGTGTGTTTGAAGTCTGCATTATCGTAAGACGGAGAGGACCTATACACGATCAAAAGGACGGCTGCAGGCAGTTTTGCTCTTGTCACTTAGGCCTGTCCGCCTCATCGCTTCCGGTATGTCGCCGGCTTTAATCCTCCGAGTCTTCGAGGAGTGTGGTCAAGTCTTGGCCGCCTTCAGAATGCCAGACACATCCCAGCGAAACCTAGAAATGACGCTGCATCACGTCGAGGATGACATGGAGAGTCGGCGGAAGGCCTTCCTGTGTCACCGCCGAAAGGACACCAGTTTGCCGCCCGCTATGTGCGGCTCCCATCATCAGACGGTCGACACAATGGAGGCATGCGCCATGATGAAAGGTCAAGGTCATCGTCCAAAGACTCGTTTCCTTTCATTCATAGTCTCATGAGGACATGCATGTAATAGAACGTGAAAACGGTGTTCCTCCATTTCGTCAACCTTGTCTCACTTCAGCGACAATGGAAATGATGAGATGGAAAGGATAATCATAAACCGTATGTAAGATGTAGTGCAAAAATCGACAATTTAATGTTGTGTGTGTGAAGAAGCTCGATCCAAAACAATGTGCCATGGTACACACAGTTTCCCAGTCTAAAAACGCCACCAAGGCAGTATGATGGCCGGCAGATTTTGACACCACAATTAGTTCTGAAGAAATTAAAATGGTGGCCAATATGTAGGTAGAAATAGCGAATCGGTTCTTGAACTCCACGCGGTAAAGGCTACAAGACAAACCTCACACTGGTCCTTTGTTTTCCTGTTCGTGGTGCGATTAAACACTGTCTTCCCTGACCTTGTTTCATACCCACATTTCCGCAGACAAGCTCAGGTTTTCAGCATAAATGTAATTACTATCCATGTACATGTCGACCTTTCTTAGGAAAAACAATTGTCCACGGTCCATATATCAGAGAATATATAGCCCAGGTGTGACCCCAAGTCCACGATCACTGCAGAGTCGGTTGGGTGTGTTTCGCCAGCTATACACACCCTCTATGACAACCAAAGGATAGATTCACTCAATAAAGAGCATACATAAAAGGATCCTGTCGACATTTAACAATGTGTTTCATCATCATGATTTGGTACATATCCGGCAGGAAAAATACGTGAAAAAGAGCAAAAGGTGAAAGACTGAGTATCAGGCTGAAATGAAGAACTTGTGATAGTGCACAGAGTTTCTGAGCGTGCAAACGCTACAATGGCAGTCAGATGGCCGGCAGATTTTGACAGACACCACAATTGGCCAATATTAGGTAGAAAAAGGGAATCGGTCCTTGAACTCCACGAGGTCAAGGTTTCCGGACAACATCTCACACTGGTCCATTGTTTTCCTGTTCGTGGTGTGATTAAACAGTCTTCCTTAACCCTGTCTCACACCCACATTTCCGCAGACCAGCTCGGGTTCCCACAGGATGGAGCGCATAGAATCAACTGGGCGCGTCCTGTTTCCGCCTACCGCTTATCTTTAAGGGCATCGTCCCATAAAAGTCGACCCATCTTTGTTGGATACCCGGACTGGTTTACTGCTAGTAGATCTCTTATATCTTCCGTGGGCGGCCCGGGCGACAAAAGGTGCAACTCAGCGGGGTCTCCCTTTCTCCCACTGGTATTCCGAGCGGAGAATAAAAACCGCCATTACATTTTTAGCTTGCCCTTTATCACGAAACGAACACCTGTATTATGTCCACGCCGCATATTCCTTCCGCCGCAGTACAGCGACCGCTGCCTGAATCGAAGCACTTGCATTCAATGTAATATAAATATTCATGGTTGTCTGGCTCCTGACAGTCTATACCAAAGTCTCGATCTCTTGCTTTGGTTCAGTCACTTGAGACTGATGGACATAAATGAGACAAAAAGTAATCTCTAAACAATGATATAACGATTAAATTTTATTTTATTTGCTTATACAATCCCCCGCTGATGCTTGCAACCCGATTCCTTTTTCTTCCTTACCAATGTCACCTCCCTAAAGAAAATCCCCCCCTCCCCCTCCTCCTCCCTTCCCCCGATCGGTGCCCCAGCGGCCTCGTAGGACGTAAGTGGAAATCAATGAAGGAGATGTGGTTTCCCGGGGCGTCGGCGAGTGGTGCTGACCATCAGTGGGCGGGGGTCGGGGGGTCGGGGGCCGGGGCCAGGGCTGGGGCGGAAAGGGGGGGTGGGGGGAGGGGGCGGGCCGGGGCCGGAGGGCCGGGGCCGGGGTCGGGGTCGGGGTCGGGCTCGGCTCCTCCGTGACTCGAGCGCTCGTGCGGGAGGGGGGCGCTATCATAAAAGAGGTAGTCACGCGAGGATATATCCCCAGCACCTGGTCGGTTGGAGCGAGCCCCCGATAGTCGGAAGTGAAATATACAGCGGTTATCGTCCATTGATAGAGACGGATTACCAAAAAGAATGGTGCCAATTGACACTGAGGATAGGACATGGATTTTGCGAAATAAAATATCTCTAAAGTTCGTATAGAGGCACCCGAGGGAAAAATGAACGCAGTCCTCGTTCTCGGCTCCGCAGAGACAACTCGGGCTGTCTACAAGATTCATGTTAAACAAGTGAGAGTTCAGTGCGCTACAATTCATGCGAACACGCGCGTGCAATACATTGACTGTTCTGTTTCCAAAGTAATACAATTTGCGGTTATGCACATTCTGTTTAGCATAAATGTAATTACTATCCATGTACATGTCGACCTGTCTTAGGAAACAATTCGTCCACGGTCCATATCCGCCATCAGAATATATATAGGGCAGGTGTGACCCCAAGTCCACGATCACTGTAGAGTGTTGGCTGTGCTTCGCCACGTATCTACACACCCTCTATGACAACCAGAGGATAGATTCACTCAACAAAGAGCATACATCAAAGGAGCCCTTTGACATGTAACAATGTGTTTCATCCGCGTGATTTGATACTTATCCGGCTGGCAAAATAAGCGAAAAAGAGCAAAAGGCGAAAAACATGTTTTTTGCTTGGTAAATTAATGAGCAGGAAAAACGCCTATTGCGCTATTTTTATGACATCACTAAATCATATGAACTACGATGATAGGTTTCCGTGTTAGGAACATGAATGTTTACCGTTGCAGGCGAAGAGTATCACGCTGAAATGAACAACTTGTGGTAAAGGACGTGGCAGACGGAAAGCGAGTGGCCGTGCTTTGACCAATATGGTATACATACAATGCCAATTAACGAACCACCAACCAGTCTAGCATGGGTCACTGGGCACGGTAAAATACACGCAGCCAAATCCTCTCAATGTTAATTCTCACCGGAAGTAAACCTCGTTAATCGTATCGGCATTCTTGTTGACCTTCACCCTGTGAGGCTTTCTATAGGGTTCCATTGGCAGGGGGTTAATAGAGGATATACGGGACGACAATGAGCTGAATCGGCCCGGGGATCGGTTTAGCCAGGCATGCCACCCTGCCCATGGGTGACACGGTCGACAACCTAATGGGGTGCAGATAGTCGGCCCCTGCCATAAACCTGGCAACACCTCTAAAGTCTACAACCAGCGGCGACGAGGTCTACGCAACGGACCGGTTGATCTAGCGGAGGCCGATATAAGTGGCCATTGCAAGGTAATATACTAAAAACAAAAAATCGAATTGCGTGTGAGTCGAAGACACAGCTCCCTGCTACCATTTTCATGGTGGTTGCGTCACCCATGACATGGTTTCCAACCTTTAGGTGAAATAGAGACGATGGGGTGAAATTCCTGCCCCATCTGAAAGAGCAGCCAATTCTGTACATTGCATTCCTGAGTAGTAGTATTATATCGTGTTGTCCCATGGATCTTCATTCATCCATCGGCCTGCCGATTATCTGCAATATTTCCTGCCATATAAGAATATATACAGCAGCAAGAAATATTACGGAGGTATGCCTTTCAGCCAAAAAATTACTTAGGGCGAATAACGTCGTAAAAGATGCGAGGTAAAATTACAGGTAGGTAAATCAAAACACCCAAACACGTCTTTTTGTCGATCATAACAATTCTACATTTTTAATTATCATAATCGAGAGTAAATAACATGTCCACTAAATTGTACCATCATCAAACTAAATACAATTGATTCAGAAAAAGTGCTAAAATTATTTTATGAAAAATCATTACAACAACATGTCAACCCGGTTGTTCACCTCGATACGCTATCTGGGTGAGGCAGGGAGGGAATATGACGTCATTACACCTGTTGGTGGATCGATGAAATAGTTGTTCACTCCCACCAGACGCATTATTTCAGGCACAGAACGTGGGATGTAAAGCACATTGTGGGAAGGATAGGGGTACCTGAATCCATATGGAAGCTATACAGGGTGAGCCGCGAGGCTTAGCCTTTCATAACATGAAACACGGCTTGTAAACACTGACGAGATAACCAGCCCGCCCTGTCACCCCCCTCCCTCCCTCCCGTCACTCCCACCACACCCCATGCACCCCACCTATATATCGTTCGCTCTTACATCACTCTTAAACAAACGACTACCAATAATTCGGCCGCTTTGCCACAGATGTAGAAGAAGCCCGATGGGGATCCCTTAGCGCAGATAGATATATGGTCTTCGCAAAATACCGCAATCAGTAATGGTAAAAACATTAACAAGAGTCACAGTTTATGTCCAAGATGCCATGTCTGCAAAACCTCAGAATATTGCATTGATGTGGCTAAAAACGGTCGACCAAATCCATATGTTTCAGTTATTTTTGCCCCTGTCTCAACTGACGACGTGAGGAACGTTGGAACATGTAAACCAGACAACATTGTGAAGATAGGAGTGTGAAATTGGAAACGTCAAGAGTAAAATGGAACGTACCGGTCAGCGAGAGTCTGCAACGAGCGGTCCATCCCTCTAGCGAAACAATGATGCCTCGAGTTACGACTACATCCTTTAAGCGAGAGGGGGGCTCTCCCAGAGGAGGATAGGAACCTATCTTCCTCCAACAGAATGCTATCTAGGTTGGACAAGGAACCCCGTTGTGGGGTCAACCGCTCGCCCGGATGTCAGGGGTGTGGCAAGCCAAGCTTTACCAGGAGGTGGCGAGGCTGGAGCCTCAGTAACTGAAGCTCTGTACTCGGTGCGTTGATATTGGTTGGTGGTCGCTGCCGGAGGGAGGCCGTCACCAATAGAAACGACGCCCTCCCGTTGTCCGTCGTAGCAGTCCTTGTGCGTCTCCAGGGTTAGGGGGCGCGGGGGGGGGGGGTCTTATCAAGGTTTTGGGGTTGGCTTTTACGACATGCGATCAACAAAGGCGACGGTATCCGGCGTACGTTTTGTCCAGTCATCGATTTTCAAATTTAAACGCAAATGTAAAATCCCAAAAGGTAATAAAAATCCATAACGCTGTCATGAACAAGTGTGCGATTTTTTAACTGGGCGGTAATAACCCAAGCCCTTAAAAATAAAGTGCACGTTTTTGTATCTTTAATTACAGGTTTTCTTTAATGTCTGTTTACAAGTCTGTTCACGTTAAATTGTGATTTTCCGGCACATTATGTGCCTGTGACACATAGCTTGTTAGATTATAATATAATATATTTTAATTGTTCAAATATTTGCAAATTGAAATAAAATGCATCAATTAGAACCTTTATTGTGATACTAATAACGTCTGCCCGATTAATCGTTGAAGAGTTATGACCATTCAAATTTATAGCTAGGCACGCATATGTAGAAGAAGCCCGATGGGAATCCCTTAGCGCAGTTAATTGACAAACAAATACATTGTATATATATTTATATTTTGTATATATATTACTATAATTTACATATAAAGTAGAAGCTGATATGATTGTTATGATTTTGTAGCCTCGCTATAATGCAAATGTATATAGTGGAAATAAATGCCTATTGAGTTTACTTGACTTGAAGATTTTTCGAAAGTCGTTTGCCCTTCTTGTGTATAATTCGTGGCGTTTAGTTTACAAAGTAAAGGCGCCGTTGAATAATCTTGGATTTAGTTAAAGCTATTTACGCAACGTAAATTAAACGCGTGGGGCAATTTGGACCATATGGAGCAAACGATCTGTGTAGTCACGGAATATCAAAGATAATCGTGTGTTTGAAGTCTGCATTATCGTAAGACGGAGAGGAGCTATACACGATCAAAAGGACGGCTGCAGGCAGTTTTGCTCTTGTCACTTAGGCCTGTCCGCCTCATCGCTTCCGGTATGTCGCCGGCTTTAATCCTCCGAGTCTTCGAGGAGTGTGGTCAAGTCTTGGCCGCCTTCAGAATGCCAGACACATCCCAGCTAAACCTAGAAATGACGCTGCATCACGTCGAGGATGACATGGAGAGTCGGCGGAAGGCCTTCCTGTGTCACCGCCGAAAGGACACCAGTTTGCCGCCCGCTATGTGCGGCTCCCATCATCAGACGGTCGACACAATGGAGGCATGCGCCATGATGAAAGGTCAAGGTCATCGTCCAAAGACTCGTTTCCTTTCATTCATAGTCTCATGAGGACATGCATGTAATAGAACGTGAAAACGGTGTTCCTCCATTTCGTCAACCTTGTCTCACTTCAGCGACAATGGAAATGATGAGATGGAAAGGATAATCATAAACCGTATGTAAGATGTAGTGCAAAAATCGACAATTTAATGTTGTGTGTGTGAAGAAGCTCGATCCAAAACAATGTGCCATGGTACACACAGTTTCCCAGTCTAAAAACGCCACCAAGGCAGTATGATGGCCGGCAGATTTTGACACCACAATTAGTTCTGAAGAAATTAAAATGGTGGCCAATATGTAGGTAGAAAAAGCGAATCGGTTCTTGAACTCCACGCGGTAAAGGCTACAAGACAAACCTCACACTGGTCCTTTGTTTTCCTGTTCGTGGTGCGATTAAACACTGTCTTCCCTGACCTTGTTTCATACCCACATTTCCGCAGACAAGCTCAGGTTTTCAGCATAAATGTAATTACTATCCATGTACATGTCGACCTTTCTTAGGAAAAACAATTGTCCACGGTCCATATATCAGAGAATATATAGCCCAGGTGTGACCCCGAGTCCACGATCACTGCAGAGTCGGTTGGGTGTGTTTCGCCAGCTATACACACCCTCTATGACAACCAAAGGATAGATTCACTCAATAAAGAGCATACATAAAAGGATCCTGTCGACATTTAACAATGTGTTTCATCATCATGATTTGGTACATATCCGGCAGGAAAAATACGTGAAAAAGAGCAAAAGGTGAAAGACTGAGTATCACGCTGAAATGAAGAACTTGTGATAGTGCACAGAGTTTCTGAGCGTGCAAACGCTACAATGGCAGTCAGATGGCCGGCAGATTTTGACAGACACCACAATTGGCCAATATTAGGTAGAAAAAGGGGATCGGTCCTTGAACTCCACGAGGTCAAGGTTTCCAGACAACATCTCACACTGGTCCATTGTTTTCCTGTTCGTGGTGTGATTAAACAGTCTTCCTTAACCCTGTCTCACACCCACATTTCCGCAGACCAGCTCGGGTTCCCACAGGATGGAGCGCATAGAATCAACTGGGCGCGTCCTGTTTCCGCCTACCGCTTATCTTTAAGGGCATCGTCCCATAAAAGTCGACCCATCTTTGTTGGATACCCGGACTGGTTTACTGCTAGTGGATCTCTTATATCTTCCGTGGGCGGCCCGGGCGACAAAAGGTGCAACTCAGCGGGGTCTCCCTTTCTCCCACTGGTATTCCGAGCGGAGAATAAAAACCGCCATTACATTTTTAGCTTGCCCTTTATCACGACATGAACACCTGTATTATGTCCACGCCGCATATTCCTTCCGCCGCAGTACAGCGACCGCTGCCTGAATCGAAGCACTTGCATTCAATGTAATATAAATATTCATGGTTGTCTGACTCCTGACACTCTATACCAAAGTCTCGATCTCTTGCTTTGGTTCAGTCACTTGAGACTAATGGACATAAATGAGACAAAAAGTAATCTCTAAACAATGATATAACGATTAAATTTTATTTTTTTTTGCTTATACAATCCCCCGCTGATGCTTGCAACCCGATTCCTTTTTCTTCCTCACCAATGTCACGTCCCTAAAGAAAATCACCCCCTCCCCCTCCTCCTCCTTCCTCCGTTTCCCCGATCAATGAAGGAGATGTGGTTTCCCAGGGCGTCGGCGAGTGGTGCTGACTATCAGTGGGCGGGGGTCGGGGGGTCGGGGGCCGGGGCCAGGGCTGGGGCGGAGGGGGGGGTGGGGGGGGCGGGCCGGGGCCGGAGGGCCGGGGCCGGGGTCGGGGTCGGGGTCGGGGTCGGGCTCGGCTCCTCCGTGACTCGAGCGCTCGTGCGGGAGGGGGGCGCTATCATAAAAGAGGTAGTCACGCGAGGATATATCCCCAGCACCTGGTCGGTTGGAGCAAGCCCCCGAGAGTCGGAAGTCGCCGCCGCTGGCCGCTCCATTGTTTTAGTGAACCATGCTGATAGCGGGCAATGACCAATAAGACCTCGCCGATTGCCCGATGGACCGTTTTATGGACCCATTACATATGGTACTGATTTATTATGGCCAATGTCATACTGTTATACCGGTTGGAGGCTATCGCGATCGATTCGGTTATCCTGTTATGGGTTATGCGGAGGCGAATGTCGTAATGACCAGATGTATAGTCTGGGCACATTCTGTTTAGTTTAAGCATATTTTATTGGCAATTGGAAAACAGGCACACTGCTTATGTGAATTCCTCTTGCTGAACTTGAATCAATTGCTCATACATACATATATACATAACAGTTGCGTACACCACAATGTAGTAGAAATTCGATAATTAATACATTCAAGCATAACAAGCCAACAAAATACGTGATATTTAAGGGAAACGTTTGGAGGCTGCAATGAAGTCGTGAACTGCTTGAAATATACAGCGGTTATCGTCCATTGATAGAGACGGATTACCAAAAAGAATGGTGCCAATTGACACTGAGGATAGGACATGGATTTTGCGAAATAAAATATCTCTAAAGTTCGTATAGAGTGGGCACCCGAGGGAAAAATGAACGCAGTCCTCGTTCTCGGCTCCGCAGAGACAACTCGGGCTGTCTACAAGATTCATGTTAAACAAGTGAGAGTTCAGTGCGCTACAATTCATGCGAATACGCGCGTGCAATACATTGACTGTTCTGTTTCCAAAGTAATACAATTTGCGGTTATGCACATTCTGTTTAGCATAAATGTAATTACTATCCATGTACTTGTCGACCTGTCTTAGGAAACAATTCGTCCACGGTCCATATCCGCCATCAGAATATATATAGGGCAGGTGTGACCCCAAGTCCACGATCACTGTAGAGTGTTGGCTGTGCTTCGCCACGTATCTACACACCCTCTTTGACAACCAGAGGATAGATTCACTCAACAAAGAGCATACATCAAAGGAGCCCTTTGACATGTAACAATGTGTTTCATCCGCGTGATTTGATACTTATCCGGCTGGCAAAATAAGCGAAAAAGAGCAAAAGGCGAAAAACATGTTTTTTGCTTGGTAAATTAATGAGCAGGAAAAACGCCTATTGCGCTATTTTTATGACATCATTAAATCATATGAACTACGATAATAGGTTTCCGTGTTAGGAACATGAATGTTTACCGTTGCAGGCGAAGAGTATCACGCTGAAATGAACCACCAACCAGTCTAGCATGGGTCACTGGGCACGGTAAAATACACGCAGCCAAATCCTCTCAATGTTAATTCTCACCGGAAGTAAACCTCGTTAATCGTATCGGCATTCTTGTTGACATTCACCCTGTGAGGCTTTCTATAGGGTTCCATTGGCAGGGGGTTAATAGAGGATATACGGGACGACGATGAGCTGAATCGGCCCGGGGATCGGTTTAGCCAGGCATGCCACCCTGCCCATGGGTGACACGGTCGACAACCTAATGGGGTGCAGATAGTCGGCCCCTGCCATAAACCTGGCAACACCTCTAAAGTCTACAACCAGCGGCGACGGGGTCTACGCAACGGACCGGTTGATCTAGGGGAGGCCGATATAAGTGGCCATTGCAAGGTAATATACTAAAAACAAAAAATCGAATTGCGTGTGAGTCGAAGACACAGCTCCCTGCTACCATTTTCATCGTGGTTGCGTCACCCATGACATGGTTTCCAACCTTTAGGTGAAATAGAGACGATGGGGTGAAATTCCTGCCCCATCTGAAAGAGCAGCCAATTCTGTACATTGCATTCCTGAGTAGTAGTATTATATCGTGTAGTCCCATGGATCTTCATTCATCCATCGGCCTGCCGATTATCTGCAATATTTCCTGCCATATAAGAATATATACAGCAGCAAGAAATATTACGGAGGTATGCCTTTCAGCCAAAAAATTACTTAGGGCGAATAACGTCGTAAAAGATGCGAGGTAAAATTACAGGTAGGTAAATCAAAACACCCAAACACGTCTTTTTGTCGATCATAACAATTCTGGATTTTTAATTATCATAATCGAGAGTAAATAACATGTCCACTAAATTGTACCATCATCAAACTAAATACAATTGATTCAGAAAAACCTGTTGGTGGATCGATGAAATAGTTGTTCACTCCCACCAGACGCATTATTTCAGGCACAGAACGTGGGATGTAAAGCACATTGTGGGAAGGATAGGGGTACCTGAATCCATATGGAAGCTATACAGGGTGAGCCGCGAGGCTTAGCCTTTCATAACATGAAACACGGCTGGTAAACACTGACGAGATAACCAGCCCGCCCTGTCACCCCCCTCCCTCCCTCCCGTCACTCCCACCACACCCCATGCACCCCACCTATATATCGTTCGCTCTTACATCACTCTTAAACAAACGACTACCAATAATTCGGCCGCTTTGCCACAGATGTAGAAGAAGCCCGATGGGGATCCCTTAGCGCAGATAAATATATGGTCTTCGCAAAATACCGCAATCAGTAATGGTAAAAACATTAACAAGAGTCACAGTTTATGTCCAAGATGCCATGTCTGCAAAACCTCAGAATATTGCATTGATGTGGCTAAAAACGGTCGACCAATTCCATATGTTTCAGTTGTTTTTGCCCCTGTCTCAACTGACGACGTGAGGAACGTTGGAACATGTAAACCAGACAACATTGTGAAGATAGGAGTGTGAAATTGGAAACGTCAAGAGTATAATGGAACGTACCGGTCAGCGAGAGTCTGCACCGAGCGGCCCATCCTTACAGCAAGACAATGATGCCGCGAGTTACGACTACAGCCTCTGATCGAGAGAGGGGCTCTCCCGGAGGAGGATAGGAACCTATCTTCTTCCAACAGAATGCTATCTAGGTTGGACAAGGAACCCCGTTGTTGGGTCAACCGCTCGCCCGGATGTCAGGGGTGTGGCAAGCCGAGCCCTACCAGGAGGTGGCGAGGCTGGAGCCTCAGTAACTGAAGCTCTGTACTCGGTACGTGGGTATTGGTTGGTGGTCGCTGCCGGAGGGAGGCCGTCACCAATAGAAACGACGCCCTCCCGTTGTCCGTCGTAGCAGTCCTTGTGCGTCTCCAGGGTTAGGGGGCGCGGGGGCGGGGGGGTCTTATCAAGGTTTTGGGGTTGGCTTTTACGACATGCGATCAACAAAGGCGACGGTATCCGGCGTACGTTTTGTCCAGTCATCGATTTTCAAATTTAAACACAAATGTAAAATCCCAAAAGGTAATAAAAATCCATAACGCTGTCATGAACAAGTGTGCGATTTTTTAACTGGGCGGTAATAACCCAAGCCCTTAAAAATAAAGTGCACATTTTTGTATTTTTAATTACAGGTTTTCTTTAATGTCTGGGGCGACCCTTTCAAGTGAGGCCAGGTGGCGCCTTAAGTAGATGGATTCAAGCCTGCAAAGACTCTGGACATGCCACCAGCCGCGTAACAGCCACTTACGCTGAAATGCACGGCCACATGGATCATACGTAAGATAAACGGCCAAAAGGTTATAGGTCACATTGGTCCTGTCACGAGGGCTCATGGATGAGATGGGTCAGTCGTCCAGGCGTAATCTCTTCCTCGACACCCTAGCCATCTATCAAGCAACGTCAAGTGGCTTTTGACAGACCAAGATGGCGGAACATCCTGGAAAGAAATGTGTGTAACTTGAGATGCGCTATAAGTCTAGGACATGTAAAATACTTTAATCGTGCGGAAGGTGCCTTAAAGAAGCGCTTACTGATCCCTGTTCTGTCTGTTTCCGATAAATGAATACCGCAAGGATTGGAAGCATCTGAGCTACATTTGCCTAATTTCGAGCATAAAGCTAATATTAAACGCATCGTTAAATTGATTTTCCGGCACATTATGTGCCTGTGACACATAGCTTGTTAGATTATATATAATCTATTTTAATTGTTCAAATATTCGCAATTTGAAATAAAATGCATCAATTAGACCATTTATTGTAATACTAATAACGTCTGCCCGATTAATTGTTGAAGAGTTATGACCATTCAAATTTATAGCAAGGTACGCATATGTAGAAGAAGACGGATAGGGATCCCTCAGGGCAGATAATTGACAAACAAATACATTGTATATAAATTTATATTTTGTATATATATTACTATAATTTACATATTAAATAGAAGCTGATATGATTGTTATGATTTTGTAGCCTCGCTATAATGCAAATGTATATAGTGAAAATAAATGCTTATTGAGTTTACTTCATCTGAAGATTTTTCGAAAGTCGTTTGCCCTTCTTGTGTATAATTCGTGGCGTTTAGTTTACAAAGTAAAGGCGCTGTTGAATAATCTTGGATTTAGTTAAAGTTATTTACGTAACGTCAATTTAAACGCGTGGCGGAATTTGGACCATATGGAGCAAACGATCTGTGTAATCACGGAATATCAAAGATAATCGTGTGTTTGAAGTCTGCATTATCGTAAGACGGAGAGGAGCTATACACGATCAAAAGGACGGCTGCAGGCAGTTTTGCTCTTGTCACTTAGGCCTGTCCTCCTCATCGCTTCCGGTATGTCGCCGGCCTTAATCCTCGGAGTCTTCGAGGAGTGTGGTCGAGTCTTGGCCGCCTTCAGAATGCCAGACACATCCCAGCGAAACCTAGAAATGACGCTGCGAGCATCACGTCGAAGATGAGAGGGAGAATCGGCGGAAGGCCTTCCTACGTAACCACCAAAAGGACACCAGTTTGCCGGCCGCTATGTGCGGCTCCCATCATCAGACGGTCGACACAATGGAGGCACGCTCCATGATGAAAGGTCAAGGTCATCGTCCAAAGACTCGTTTCCTTTCAGTCATAGTCTCATGAGGACATGCAAGCAATAGAACGTGAAAACGGTGTTCCTCCATTCCGTCAACCTTGTCTCATTTCAGCGACAATGGAAATGATTAGATGGAAAGGATAATCATGAACCGTATGTAAGATGTAGTGCAAAAATCGACAATTTAATGTTGTGTGTGTGAAGAAGCTCGATCCAAAACAATGTGCCATGGTACACACAGTTTCCCAGTGTAAAAACGCCACCAAGGCAGTATGATGGCCGGCAGATTTTGACAGACACCACACGTAGTTCTAAAGAAATTAAAATGGTGGCCAATATGTAGGTAGAAAAAGCGAATCGGCCCTTGAACTCTACGCGGTAAAGGCTACAAGACATACCTCACACTGGTCCTTTGTTTTCCTGTTCGTGGTGCGATTAAACACTGTCTTCCGTGATCTTGTTTTCATACCCACATTTCCGCAGACAAGCTCAGGTTTTCAGCATAAATGTAATTACTATCCATGTACATGTAGACCTTTCTTAGGAAAAACAATTGTCCACGGTCCATATATCAGAGAATATATAGCGCAGGTGTGACCCCAAGTCCACGATCACTGCAGAGTCTGTTGGGTGTGTTTCGCCAGCTATACACACCCTCTATGACAACCAAAGGATAGATTCACTCAATAAAGAGCATACATAAAAGGATCCTGTCGACATATAACAATGTGTTTCATCATCATGATTTGGTACATATCCGGCAGGAAAATACGTGAAAAAGAGCAAAAGGTGAAAGACTGAGTATCACGCTGAAATGAACAACTTGTGATAGTGCACAGAGTTTCTGAGCGTGCAAACGCTACAATGGCAGTCAGATGGCCGGCAGATTTTGACAGACACCACAATTGGCCAATATTAGGTAGAAAAAGGGAATCGGTTCTTGAACTCCACGAGGTGAGGGTTGCCAGACAACATCTCACACTGGTCCTTTGTTTTCCTGTTCGTGGTGTGATTAAACAGTCTTCCTTAACCATGTCTCACACCCACATTTCCGCAGACCAGCTCGGTTCCCACAGGATGGAGCGCATGGAATCAACTGGGCGCGTCCTGTTTCCGCCTACCGCTTATCTTTAAGGGCATCGTCCCATAAAAATTGACCCATCTTTGTTGGATACCCGGACTGGTTTACTGCTAGTGGATCTCTTATATCTTCCGTGGGCGGCCCGGGCGACAAAAGGTGCAACTCAGCGGGGTCTCTCCTTCTCCCACTGGTATTCCGAGCGGAGAATAAAAACCGCCATTACATTTTTAGCTTGCCCTTTATCACGAAACGAACACCTGTATTATGTCCACGCCGCATATTCCTTCCGCCGCAGTACAGCGACCGCTGCCTGAATCGAAGCACTTGCATTCAATATAATAAAAATATGCATGGTTGTCTTGCTCCTGACAGTCTATACCAAAGTTTCGATCTCTTACTTTGTTTCAGTCACTTGAGAATGATGGACATAAATGAAACAAAAAGTAATCTCTAAACAATGATCTAAAGAATAAATTTTATTTTATTTGCTTATACAATCCCCCGCTGATGCTTGCAACCCGATTCCTTTTCTTCCTCACCAATGTCACGTCCCTAAAGAAAATCACCCCCTCCCCCTCCTCCTCCCGTTCCCCGATCGGTGCATCAGCGGTCTCGTAGGAAGTAAGTAGAAATCAATGAAGGAGATGTGGTTTCCGGGGGCGTCGGCGAGTGGTGCTGACCATCAGTGTGCTGGAGCCGGGCGGGTGTGGGTTGGGGCCGGGGCCGGGGCTGGGGCCGCGGGGTCTGGGTTGGGGCCGGGGCCGGGGTCGGGGCCGGGGCAGGGGCCGGGGTCGGTGCCGGGGGGCCGGGCCCGGGGCCGGGGCCGGGGTCGGGGTCGGCTCCTCCGTGACTCGAGCGCTCGTGCGGGAGAGGGGCGCTATCATAAAAGAGGTAGTCACGCGAGGATATATCCCCAGCACCTGGTCGGTTGGAGCGAGCCGCCGAGAGTCGGAAGTCGCCGCCGCTGGCCGCTCCATTGTTTTAGTGAACCATGCTGATAGCGGGCAATGACCAATAAGACCTCGCCGATTGCCTGATGGACCGTTTTATGGACCCATTACATATGGTACTGATTTATTATGGCCAATGTCATACTTTTATACCGGTTGGAGGCTATCGCGGTCGATTCGGTTATCCTGTTATGGGTCATGCGGAGGCGAATGTCGTAATGACCAGATGTATAGTCTGGGCACATTCTGTTTAGCATAAATGTAATTACTATCCATGTACATGTCGACCTTTCTTAGGAAACAATTCGTCTACGGTCCATAACCGTCCTCACAGAATATATAGCGCAGGTGTGACCCCAAGTCCACGATCACTGTAGAGACTGTTGGGTGTGCTTCGCCACCTATACACACCCTCTATGACAACCAAAGGATAGATTCACTCACGAAGAGCATTCATCAAAGGAGCCCGTTGACATATAACAATGTGTTTCATCATAGTGATTTGATATATATCCGGCTGGAAAAAAAAGCGAAAAGCAGCAAAAGGTGAAAAACATGTTTTTTGTTTGGTAAATTAATGAGCAGAAAAAACGCCTATTGCGCTATTTTTATGACATCACTAAATCATATGAACTACGATAATGGGGATCTGTGTTAGGAACATGAATGTTGACCGTTGCAGGCGAAGAGTATCACGCTGAAATGAACAACTTGTGGTAAAGGACGTGGCAGACGGAAAGCGAGTGGTCGTGCGTTGACCAATATGGTATACATACAATGCCAATTAACGAACCACCAACCAGTCTAGCATGGGTCACTCGGCACGGTAAAATACACGCAGCCAAATCCTCTCTATGTTAATTCTCACCGGAAGTAAACCTCGTTAATCGTATCGGCATTCTGGGTGACCTTCACCCTGTGAGGCTTTCTATAGGGTTCCATTGGCAGGGGGTTAATAGAGGATATACGGGACGACGATCGGCCCCAATCGGCCCAGGGATCGGTTTAGCCAGGCATGCCACCCTGGCCATGGGTGACACGGTCAACCCCCTAATGGGGTACAGATAGTCGGCCCCTGCATAAACCTGGCAACACCTATAAAGTCTATAACCAGCGGCGACGGGGTCTACGCAACGGACCGGTTGATCTAGGGGAGGCCGATATAAGTGGCCATTGCAAGGTAATATACTAAAAACAAAAAAAGAATTGCTGGTGAGTCGAAGAACTAGCCACTCTCGCTCTTCATATGCAGTACTGAAAGTGTCATTTTGGAGGATAAGTGACTACACGTTTACATACATGGAGTCCTAATCCATGTCCATTGTAAATCATCAATACGTTAATCTTTCCATAGCCCTTCATTTGTGGTGATCGATACATTGATACTGCCCCACATAATAGATGCTGTTCATGAGGCTTGTCGTCCTAAGCAGGACTTACGGGCTGAGCCTAAATACATAGACGATATTAACATGTTTCTAAAACTTGTCTCGAGAATAAAATAGTCAGTATTTACAACAAAAACTTCATTTTTGGTGAAATATTGATACTCTCCCACACAATAAATGTCGTTCATAGGGCTTGACGTCCTAAGCATGATGTACTGGCTGACCACAAATATAAATACAGATACGCCACGTTATATTGCCACCCAGAACATGAATGGGGCGTGTGTACTTCACAATGGCCATTTCGTAGGATCACTGCACTACAATGTAGCCGCTCTGGCCCTAACGCGTATAGATATGGGGAGTTGATAGATATTTATGTATTCTGCTCCAACGCTATCTCGCATCCATTTTTAATTTTTATATTCTCCACTAGGATGCGCTCAGCTCGCCCCGCCCTCACTTATAGATTGCTTTTCATCGATTATGTGCGGTTTGTTGGGGTGCTTTGTCGCGGGTGTTCGCTGGAAGGTTGATTTTGAAACGAAGCTGTTTCAGGCAATTGGACTTACCGGTAGTTTCTTTTACGTCTGACTTTTAAATGTAAAATATATGTTATATAATGTCAATGAACTATAATATTGGTAATCATATGCAGGGTTGATCACCATGTGATGTAGGTCATTGACAACGATTCGATCTACAACAGGTTTACTGTGTCCGCCTTCTTTACTTTTTAAATGACGATTTTAATGCCACAACCTTACCGCCGGTAACCAACATTTGTCTCAAACAGGAATCCAACAAAAGAATATATTTAATATATATAAAGAAAATGTCTCGTTTTTATCACGTCTGCGTTAAGACACGGCAGTATAGTTCGTGTTCGCGGCATATGGCGGGAGGGTCTCTGGCTCTGTGTGACATTTAAACGATACACTGGATGCTCGCATCCTTTCGCGAGAAAAGTAATGACTGCTTTCCGTACATTTGAAAAATGTAGTTTTGCTGACAACGTGTTTAATAAACCCTCGTACAACTACCTCACGGCCGGCGGACCCCGCCCACGGCTAAACAGAAGGTAAAAGTCCATGTCTGGAGCGACGCATTCATGCCCAGGTCAACGTAGTAAAGTAAGGCATCATACTATAATTGTGTGAAACAAATACTAGTTTTCGTAACTATGACGCACCACAGTTGACATCATTAATATAATCGTATAATACACATATTGATTCTCATAGATATGACACAATATGATGTGATATATAACCGCTTAATACAAATATTGGTCGTCATGGTATTGTCACATCTACAATTGGCTACGTCTGACATAGGCCTAGTGCAGGAGCGGATCTAGGGGAGGGGGGGAGGTAGGGGGAGCGACCCCCCCCCCCCTTGGGAACCAGAACATGCAACATACATGTTAACATACATGTTAAAGTCCGAAGTATTCAGAGAGGAACCTTCCTCCCCCCCTTAGGAAACTGAACATACACTGTTAAAGTCTGGTTCTCCAGGCCCCCCCCCCCCGGGCGCAAGTTTTCAGAGCACAGAGCAACCCCCGCCCCGTCACAAGTCTTCAGAGAACACCCCCCCCCCCCTCCTTGGCAAATTCCTAGATCCGCCCCTGTAGTGATATAGACGTACTGTGCAAATATTGGTACAAATTCCATGACGCACTAATAATGACATTAAGATATAATCATGTACTAGGATGCTATTGACAACCTAGTGGCTGTCACGTCTATGACATTGATATTGCATAATGATGAAGCAGTAGGCAAATATTAGTTATCATAGCGATGATACTAATATTTACATCATATTGACGCTCATATCCATAACACATTATTATTGACACACATACGTAACCATATAATGGCCAACCATAATGGTCATCACAGCCACGCTCCACATATGCTGGCGTCAGTCACATTCATACCCCACTTATTTTTAGCACCCTTTTGACACGTTCGCCGCAGGCTGCATGGAGAAGATGACTTCAAATATCTATATAGATTACTTCACCCCAGCTGTTAGGAATGTTTCTGCCTTTATTTTTCCACATTAACCCATCCGTCCGCACAATAATCAAGCACCCTCTCACCCTCTTGTAGCAGAAGATCGGGACAGACGTAGGCGGTCGGAACCCTTGAGGCCTCATGGGGTCTGACAGTGAGACAAATTCATTGAATGCAGGAGCGGAGATTGAAGTGTGTAGCGAGGCGACCGAGATGTTTCGGGTGAAATTACTATTTTGACCGTGCTTCACGAAAAGAAGTGATAGCTTGTGGTTGATGTAACGGCGGTGGGGGGGAGGGGAAGGCGGTCCATGATGGCGGAGGGGGGGGGGGCGGGGTCGGTGGTACCGGCGTGGGACTTGTCCATCATCTGTAGATATAATTAAACTTCCCGTCTAGGCAAGTCCTGTGGGCCTCAGTCAAAGTCAACGCTGTCACCTTCTTCTCTCCCGGATTATAGCAAGTCAGCCCCTTCGGCGTTCTGTTATTCCTCCAGGTGGGTGTCGCCTAGCGTTCTCCGACCCCATACAGTCTGCTTTACCTGCCCAGTGCACCCTCGCCCTTCAACTCCCTCTGTATATCCGCCCCCGCCGTCGTCGGTCGGTGAACCGCCCCCCCGCCCCCCCACGCCACCCCTCATCGCCCCGTCGCCTCCCCATGCCTCATCCTTTCCCCGAGGCGGTTTCGCCATCAGTAAATGGACAGACCTTCATGCCACGCCACACCGCACCGAGGCCTCCTCGACCAGGCGGCCACCCAAACGTGGAAGATTAACAGGGCTTATGGATAATATCTACATGTTTACAAGGTTAACGCTAGGGCCAGGTCTTTCCGGGTCGCAACCCGGAACCGCAAGGCTTCACTGGTCATCCCTGGAGTTTAAGTCCGCTCGCCCCATTCTACATTCCTTTGGTGAACCTGGGGAACGGCGGGATGGGGAGCCAAAACTCACCATCTTGACTTTCTAAGGAATTATATAATATAAGTAGTCACTGTTGTTGCCCTTTCTGGCATAAAACATCAGTGCCAGTGTCAACCACAACCCACTCGCCGTACGTGTTTGGCTAAACACAGCCAATATGAAATCGCTGTTGTGAAAGAAAATGTGTCCCGTTCAACATGGATACAATATGGCCGCCGTAAATGGTCATTTCAGTCATATTCAGAACATAGATATGCTTCAATAAATTTGCATGCTACAAATATAACTTCGCGATTATTTCATATAGACAAGAGACAACGCCAGAGACTACGTCACGGGATAATTATATATTTTTATATATATATATATATTTGCGAGCTTCTTATGCTAGTAACAGAGGAATCAACTCGGAGTGAACACGGTATTCTTCCTTCAGTCAGTCAATGTTGAGCCCCAAGCTAACTTTCAAAATCCCCCCGCCCCATCGTCCGCATAACATTGACTGGCGCATTGCGGTGTTTCCCAAAGGGATCTGCTTCTGTTGGAAACAACGCATTTTGTTGTCAATTCTTTGTCTCTTTCAGTAATAGCTAGTCCTGGGCGTTCACTAACACCCACGGAGCCGTAAGATATTGCATGATGAAGCATGAACCCATGATGGAATGTACGCACGCCTAGAACAAAAAGAACCTGCATTACAATGGGTGAGAAAGGTTATTTTATCTTGTTCTTTGTCCATCACTCACCAGTTTTCTTTTTGCAAGGCAGTACTGGTCAAATAGCATCGGTAATGATATCCGCTTTCCTTTGCCGTTCGGTTTAAATTAATTCGTTTTTCTTTTTACATAGGCAACAGCTCTGCCAACGCCCCCCCCCCCCCCCCCCTCCACCCAACTCCCCTGGCCCGTCATCCCACCCCGAGGGGCCCGGCACCATCACGTTGGGATTATGAGATATGTTACTGGGGCATGTCAGGAGATGTTTTCGTTGGGCCGCTCTCTACGTGAACGTGGTCATGCCGACTGGTTCGCATTTCTCACCGCCACCCAGATGAAATGGCCTCACAATGTCGTCTCGGATTGAGATGACTTCTCGCTGGCTTTCCCGATGAGAAAACTACATCGCGGTGATCCAATTACGGAAGCCATGGCGTGATAACATTTCCACCTCTGTACGGGTTATCAGACTGCAACATTGCTTGCCCCTTAATTGTCATGCGTATAGACAGCGACAGTCCATTTTGAGCCCATCTAGTCGGGAATGTTCATAACCTAGCTTCAATTAACATCACATTAATGTGCACAAATAAAACTTCATAATGCTTCGTCTGGCTATCAAAGTATGTGACTGTCACAACCGCCACGCCTTCACCAGAATGGCTATAAATGTTGTAACGGTGACGTGAGAAATTGTACCTGATTCGTGTGGTTACCTCCGTTTAAATAGTTCATTCGTGATTCGACGCATGTAGGCTTGTCGTGGGATACAGGTGCGAAAGTATTGTTTCATCCCACCCGGCCACTCGGATATTATTATTCCAAGCGCAAACAGATATTATTTACGATTGGAGGTCATGCCGATGCCCTTACCGACCTCATCGCCTATTATTTTTACGTAAATGGTTCGAAAATTCATAGCTCAAACCAAAGCGGCACAAAACAGTAATTTCCTTGTGGCCGATGCCACGACCCTTGGGGGGTGACGCAGAGGTAAATCACTGCAACCCAATATCCTCCGTGGCCCAACATGGTGCGTTGCCAACAGTCCTATTCTACATACTGCTGGTTGTACCCCCCCCCCAACCCCCACCCACCCTACCACCACCAGCCACGACCCGCCTCCCGCAGCCAAACTCCCCCACCCGCCTCCTTGCTATTTTTCCCCCTTGTTGGAAGCCTGCCACAAAAGGGGCAGGTGTGGGGCTGGATGAGGTAAGTCAGAAACCTGAGAAGATCACGACAATTTATCATCATTGATTCTGTCGCCGGCCCGGGAAGCAGGCGGCGGTAGAGATCGATGCGGCAAGTGACGGCTGATTGCTCTCAGAAGCCACTCACCGGCCTCTCCGGCTAGTCTACCCTAAGGGCCCCAGAGGGGCTTTTTCGACACGGCGACACGGCGATTTTTAAAATCGACAACGCGACATTGGGGGTGTCTTAGAATCGACATGCGACATAAGACTTAGCGACACGGCGACATGGAACTTTTCTTAAAATCGACACGCGACATGGACCTTTTCTTAAAATCGACACGCGACATGGACCTTTTCTTAAAATCGACACGCGACATGGCTACCCCCCGTCAAGGGCCCTACCCTACCTACCCGCTGGCCTTTTTTTACACCACCGCCCAGTTGTCCTCCTTTCTTATGCTGAAGCGCTAACAGCTGGTTGCAGTACCCTAGCTTCCCCCCTCTCTAATCTTCTAGTATCCCACCCCCACCCAGAGCAGAGGTTGGCAGCACCTCTGCTAGAACCAGTAGCGCCCACTCCATTTCTACCATTTTCCGGCCATCCTGAGTCTACCAACCACCCGGGCACCCCTATCCTGTGGCAATTGTCCGCCAGTCTCCCCATTAGGGAAACTACCACAAGCTCCATGGATTGCATGATTCCAAGTCGTCAAAACGTTCCTTTCTCTGCCGTGGCCTCTGCCCTGTGGTCCGAATGGTACGCAATCTCCATAAACGCTTCTCTTGTCTTGCCATCTGTCATTCTTACTCATTCTCTCTCATCTTTTGCGTTCTCTTCCCTCCATGCTTCTACATATTTGTCTTATGTTTCCTTTCTAGCTCTCTCTTTCTCTCTATCGTTGGCCAAACAATTATTTTAAGTTGAAAACAGCAAAAGCGTTATGCCATTATTATTTTTAGTCAAATCGACCAGCAATTTCTCATTAAATGCGATATATATAGATTAAAAATGTATGCCGCATTTAATGAGAAATAACGCTGAAGAGGTATAAAATTAATGAATTTTTCTTGTCGCTTATTTACCCCATGTGGTGACCGTTGGATCAGCCTGTAATGATAAATGTGTAAGACGACCTGGGAGAGCACGTTATGTGGTCGACTTGGGTGTGGTACGAATCGGAGCAGCGCAGGCCCAAAGCCACTTCCGGTGTCATCAACGAGCGGAAGATACCCAGTGAAAGGGCCCGGATGCGGCCTCAAGGCCGACGACTGGCCGGAAGGGGCTAGCAGACCAGAAGGATGGACGGACCCACGAGAAATGCCATTCTATCGCAGGACATTAATACATCTATAATCAATACACGTTGTCGCGACAGAAAAAAAAGTCACGAATTACTTGTATGACGTAGGAATATCACCCGATATATTACAAAATATGTCTTATATTTTTTACTATCAAAACAGGATAATCGAGCCCGCCATCCCGTTATGGAAACATCATGATGCTCCAATGTTTTGCAAATCGTGAATCCGCCGATCCAATGTCGTAGTGCTTACGTTTATCCGATTTAATAGTGATTTTATTCGTTCTTTTTGCCTGAATGTCAATCAATCGATTGCTCACAATGCAGTCCGGCAACTTGGCACAACGACGATTTATCTTGCAGCTAGCGTTGCGTGCTTCCAATGAGTGTCTTTCGTGTGATATTTGCGATCGATACGCTCAACACAAATCAGATTCATCCAGGTAAAACCTGGGGAGTACTCCGTGGTTTCAGCAGCGTGACAACTGACCATGAACTGATGGAAGCTAGGCCCAGGGGTGGAGTCGCCAATACACTCCAGACGTCGGGACCTCCCTGGAGGCACTCGACGGCTGACGCGGCATGCCTGGTGCCCATCGATCTGGCTGTTCGTCGGCGTACAGGCCTCACCTATTTCACTTACCATCGGGCGGAGGCCGGCAGTCGAGATTCTCTATATCTATAGCCAAGTTGCATAGCGTCGCCGGTAATCGAATCGTACACGGATAAACAAGCATCTGGGCAAAACGAGTCACGTACGTGGCAAAAGATAACAGCCGCGCCCTTAAAGTACGTGGACACGTGGACAGCAGGATGGTTAAAAAAAAGGGTGGGGGGGGGGGAAACGAAACGTGTTTTAGTTGGTGAATTACAGGTAAATTATACCAATACGTACACCTCCAGGTACATTGGAGGGCGGTATTTCCATTCCTCGGGAATGGGCTTTTCATGTAAGCGTAAACTGAGAATGAAGAAACTAATTCTGCGTGAACTGGGAATGGGATATTAGCCGACCGTGGTGGTCAAGAATTTTCATCAATCGAGAACTGAGAATTTTAATATTAAATAACCGTGAGTTGGGAAATCGCCAATTGATATCATGTAGCCGCCCCTTCCAGTGTATGCGGGGACTTCTCCATTTAATTCATCAAGATCTGGGACTAAAGAGATTGGAATGTTGTTCGACTTCGGATAAACGATAAAATTAATATAGTCTTCGCAATTACTACAACTTTTGAATCGCTTAAGATTATATTGTGCGGCCGCAGTTGTAGTAATTAAATATGGTTACACTAACTGCTGCCACACAATATATCTTTAAAGGGAACCGCCAGACAGCCTCTAACGCTGCTTTACCGATTCACATAATACCCAATTGTCTATCCTCCAAAGTACAGAATTTTTTGTTCTATCTGTAGCTCACAATAAAATTTAGAAGTAACCGCCAGGCACGATTTCGCAGCCTACCCAGGCGGCGGCCCTTTTTGCAGGCGTGTCTGTGATTGACCAATCAGGAGGCGATACTCTAATTTATTCAAACCGGATATTGCGCCTATTGTGTGAGCAAAACAAGAGCGCGTGATAATCGCTAATATAAATAGCTGCGATTCTAACTCCAATCATGGCATTGTTGCGGAGTCAATCGTCGCAAGACGTATATCAATTTGTTTAGACGGTACTTTTCCATGAAAGACTAAGATCTTGCGCTAGTGCGCGGCATGGAACTGCCGCTGTTCATCTGTGAATCGCGGCTCTGATCTCCCTTTCCGCGAGTTATAACGTAAGGCGGCGCCATATGAATAGTCACAATATGCGTCACTGCTCCCGGAAAAATGGCGCTCTGCTTGACATTGCTGGTGGCGGGCTGCCTTAATTTTTCTCTCCTTACCAGTCGGCCGAAACGAAGCGGTAACACTCGCAAATTTAATTTTAAGATGTAAACATACGGTGCAGATCGCGATTAAATTAGGTTGGACACCCGCTTTAAGCGATTCAAACAGCCGCAACGATGGATGCTAGGATCTAAATTTACAACATTAATCCATACGTGCCTGCTTATCCATGAACAACCGTGCAATATATATTAACATCCGAAACAAAATATGTGACGTGCGTATACACATACATACGTTATGCCGAGTACATGAACATAAATTCCACATTTACACCAGCTGTTAAGCAAAATTATTTTTTCCTAACGTACCTTTTCAAAACGTTTGATGTCACATATACAATTCATACAAAACATGTAATGGTAAATATTAATGATGATTTCCGCACACCATGGCGTTAATGCGTTTTGAGATCTGGCTTATATATAATTGATGTTAAAAGGCCAAAAAAAGGAGCGATGTCCGATTTTGTATAACATAAGAGAGCCAATTAAAACCTCTATGAAATGTACCAGTCTGGCAAAAAAGGTGTTTCATTTTCTTGTGGGGGGGGGGGGGGGGGAGGGGGGGAGGGGTATTTGCGTTCCTCGTGATTGGGCTTTTCATTTCACCGTGAACTGGGAATCAGGAAAATAATTCTTCGTGAACTGGGAATGGGGTATTAGCCGACCGCCGTGATCAAGGATTTTCATTTTTCAACAGTGACTCGGGAAATAGACAATTTAGTATCGTGTATCCACCCTTCCATTGCATGCGGAGAGTTCTGCTTTTAATTCCCGGGAAAAAATTAATTTATTCTTCGTGATCTGGGTACACGACCCCCCGTTGCCCCCCCCCCCCCTCACTTCCATCGCGGAGGGTGCGAAGCCGACGGTTTTATGGAGAGCGATCCAAGCGTAGTGATTCCAAGGCAGAAAGTGAGAGCGATCTCGCTGCTGCCACAGCACTGGTCAGAAAATACACGCTCCCTCTCAGCGAGCGGGAAACAAACATGGCGGAAGACGAAACCTTGACTTGGAACGTTGACTTAGAAGTCAATTTGTTTCATGCTATGCGTAAACATAAGCCTGTGGGTAAGTCAAATGAGTGCAAGTATGATAGAAAGTAGCGTGTCAAATGACTGATTAGAGTAAGAGATTCCGTTGTGCTGCAGTTTGGCAATATTTATGCCGGTTGGGCGATAATAGAAGGAGATTGAGGCGGTACAAAATGTAAACATCGCAGTTTGCAAAACACAAAGTTCAAAATCAAATGCCTAAAACAACGCCAATCGGTGCATTTCTGTAAAATGGATAGAGAGCAGGAAAAGTCACTTTTTTGACCTGCTTAACTTAGCATTATCTCACTATTCAGATTAGCACATTAGCCCTGTTGCATGCCCCTCCCCGCTCCCTGGCTTATCTGCTCTGGGGAGCGGGCCGGAGGGCCATGAAGTAAATATTCAAATTTAGCGTTGATTAACAGGGCGTTACGCTTACGCCATAGTCCTAGGGAAAATTGTCATGCGAGGAACAAGCTCCGTCTGCCGGGAGATCGACGAGAACTGTGACGTAACAGCAACATAGCCACGAGGAGAAGTTGTAAAAAATTGTTATTAGAAAGTTTTGCCAGTACGAAAAGTGATCACATTTGTGTGTATTCAATCACTTTGCCGACGGAACTATAAAGGTATGAAGAATAACTTGACACATCGATAAGGACCGTTTATGTGTATACTTTTCTGTAATCACCGCCAGAAGAGTGCACATTTTTTGATCAACGCTAAATTTGAATATTAACTTCATGGCCCTCCGGCCTGCTCCCCAGAGCGGATAAGCCAGGGAGGGGCATGCAACAGGGCTATATTCAGATATGGTCACCTGTCGACTTTTACGCTTAAAATGCTGGGGCATGTATTGGCGCAAGTGTCCCTGGTTCCCCCCAGGCAAGCCCGCTTCTCTAGGGGCACAATGGTGTCCATGTTAAAACCCTTAGATGTTAGTAGGGAATCGACTGTAGCTTTTATTATAATGTGTACGTGTACAATCATAGTGTTTACATATTTCATATATTTTATTCTTATTATCTTCTGATATAAAAAAAATGTGTTAAAGGGAACTGCCAGCCTGGCCTCTAATGCTGCTTTACAGATTCCTATAATACCCAATTATCTATCCTCCAAATTATAGAATTTTTCATGATATCTGTAGCTCACAATAAAATTTAGAAGTGACCGCCAGGCATGATTTCGCCACCTACCCAGGCGGCAGCCCTTTTTGGAGGTATGTCCACGATGGACCAATCAGGAGGCGATACTAATTTATTCAAACCGGAAATTACGCCTATTGTATGAGCAAAACAAGAGCGTGTGATAATCGCTAATATAAATAGCTGCGATAACTCCAATCATGGCATTGTTGCAGAGTCAATCGTCGCAAGATGTATATCAATTTGTTTGTCCGGTACTTTTCCATGAAACGCTAAGATCTTACGCTACTGCGCGGCTTGGAATGGCCGCTGTTCATCTGTAAATCGCAGCCCTGATCTTGCTCTCCGCGAGTTATAACGTAAGCCGGCACCAGATGAATAGTCGCAATATGCGTCACTGCTCCTGGCAAAATGGCACTCTGCTTGACATGGCTGGGGGAGGGTCGCCTTAATTTTTTTCTCCTTACCAGTCGGCCGAAACGAAGCGTTAACACTTGCCAATTTAATATTAAGATGTAAACTTTTGGTGCAGATTGCGATTAAATAAGGTTGGATACCCACTTTAAGACTAGGTTATATTTTTGCAAACAAATGTTAGAGCATATGACTTTTCCCTACCAACCATCCGATCCAGGCATCATATTTGTTTTTGATATATGCTGGTACCTGTAAATGCAACTTGGTTCATCGGCTCAATTAGTATGATAAGGGTCTATGATCTTACCCATCACTACGGGGAGGGCGTCTGTACAGGGAGCTCTCCGGAGTGATGGCCCCAATAACACTGCCTGCACTGTTAGCCTCAATAACAAGCGTGCACTCAGCCTGCACTCAGACGCATGGCCAGAGTGGTGTTAGCAGCCTTCATGCCTGCGTGCACCCTTTCAGACTCTGCATGCCTCTGGGTAGGGAGGAGGCAGGCAGCTGTCGGGGTTATCACACAAATTAATTTAACAGATGAAAGTTGAAGATGATTTGTCCTCATAATTGACTTTTATTCTCAGATCAACTCAAGGACATATAGATATAGGCCTATATATATACAAGATTGTCAAGCATAGCTTGAGAAGAAAGACGAAAATTGGGAAATATGTGTAACAACTCTCCCTTCCTTCTCCCTTGACGCGATATGACCAAAAGTGGCTAAAGTGTCCTGAATATAAAACCAACCTCCCCAAGAATATCGCTGCACATTCTCTGCCCAGCCAGTTGCACTGTTGCAATTACTGAGTAACACCTCTGGAAATATTAAACTATTAAACGGGTATTGAACTAAGTGAGTTGCAATTATAATATCTTCTGATATTATAACATGTTTGCCACCTTCAAAGTCAAGGGGAGCCAACACCTATATGGCTATATTGGGCTATACTAGCCACGGCCAGTCGCACTCAGACGCCCACCACCGCTTGCCACCTCTCATTGGATAACATTTGTCCTCTTCCCCCCACCCCCGGGTAGTGTCGCTATGGGGCGCAACCACTGGAAAGATCGTAGCCCCTGTTGATTAGTATATGACTCTCCGCTAATGGTGGCAGGACTTGCCAGGTGGCACTGCACATGCATGGCAGTTGGTCGGGGGCTTTACCGCAGACCCCCCCCCCCCCCCAAACCGAGCAATGAATTAAGTAACCCCCCTCCCTCACCCAGGGCCCAGCGGCGGCCCCGGCACATCATGGTGACAGTAGAGCTTGCACGGGCCAGCGGTGGTGTGGGGGAGGAGGAAGAATTTTCCACTTTCCGCAAATATCATGCAGGAAATTCTGTCATGGACTGTTACGTTATGGACATATTATGGTTCGTTATCCGGCAACATGTTCAAAGTCCTCTAGCAGAGAGTTATGTGCCAGAGGACCATAGGAACCAAATTGCAATCACAGGTACCAGCATGAGGAAAACAAAAATGTTGCCTGGAAGCGATGTTGGTGTTCTGTAAAACGTCTTTCAAACACAGATATAAGTGAGAAATCTTTTGATTATTTGGAAGAATTTAATAGCTAAAAGATAAATTTATATCAAAATGTGATTATTTGGACAACAAGGAATCAAAGTAGGGCTGAAGAGCCATAGAAAATTCTTGCTCACGAATATGTCATGATGTTGTCAAAGACCTTACCTCGGAGGAATAGAAAATGTTAAATCAGATAAATTTGGTATATAAATAAGTGTGTAATGCTGCATAAACCTTCTCCGTCGCCAGCCTCAGTTCAAATGGCTGCCTCCTCAGCATGCCAAGGTCTAGCCATCACCAATTGTGAAGTCTTGCAGCACTGATCAAGGGCAGTGTTAGGTGGGTCGGAGGAGTGGTGATTCCATTGGCGCTTGACTGGTGCATGCCAATAAAGGAAGCCATTTGCTAATCGGTTGGGATAGGTATGGGGGTGTCATACTGGGTGTTTCAGATATATAACAAGTTCAAACTCTTTTTGACTTCAGATATAACAGTTACCTACGCCACACCCCACCCCACCCCACAACCCACTCTGGGCAGTTAACAGCATCTACATATAACAGTAATCCCTACCTATACCCCACTCCACTCCCCTGCCAGAGTGCAGGCTGCCCCCCCCCCTCCCCCCACACCTCTTACCCTAACCCCCTCTACACCAGCCGAGAAAGTGGTTATTTGCGCTGAAGAAGTCGATTGGCATTGTTTATGCAGCATTACACACTTATTTTAATGTCAAATTAATCCTACTTTAAAAAAAAATATTTCGCTGAGGTAAGGTCTTTGATAATATCATGACTTACTGGTGAGTGAGGCTTTACCCTGGCTCTTCAGTCCTATTTTGGTTTCCTTGGTATTTAAAGTAATTTCTTTCTATAATTTTATCCTGGCCCCCTGAGCACCTGCCTCATTATAAGGCGTAAGGTGACATCATGGGTCATGGAGCTCTGAAAATGTGCATTCATAGATGGGTTACAGCGAAAAATTCCCCTTGTGGGCAGCTTTTGACGGTAAAACGCCCCGATGAGCGAATTTCGATGGTAAAACCTCGACCGAGCGGATGGGGGGGGGGCCTTTACCGCAGACCCCCCCCCCCCCAACCGAGCAATGAATTAAGTAAGCCCCCTCCCTCACCCAGGGCCCCTGCGGCGGCCCCGGCCCATCATGGTGACAGTAGAGCTTGCACGGGCCAGCGGTTGTGTGGGGGAGAAGTAGGAATTTTTCAATTTCCGCAAATATCATGCTGGAAATTCTGTCATGGACTATTATGGACTATTACGTTATGGACCTATTATGGATCGTTATCCGGCAACATGTTCAAAGTCCTCTAGCAGAGAGTTATGTGCCAGAGGACCATAGCAACCAAATTGCAATCACAGGTACCAGCATGAGGAAAACAAAAATGTTGCCTAGAATCGATGTTGGTGTTCTGTAAAACGTCTTTCAAACACAGATACAAGTGAGAAATCTTTTGATTATTTGGAAAAGAATTTAATAGCTAAAAGATAATTTATATCAAAATGTGATGATTTGGACAACAAGGAATCAAATTAGGGCCCAAGAGCCATAGAAAATTCTTGCTCACGAATTTGTCATGATGTTGTCAAAGACCTTACCTCAGATGAAATAGAAAATGTTAAATCAGATAAATTTGGTCTATAAATAAATGTGTAATGCTGCATAAACCTTCTCCGTCGGCAGCCTCAGTTCAAATAGCTGCCTCCTCAGCATGCCAAAATCTAGCCACCACCAAGTGTGAAGTCTTGCAGCACTGATCAAGGGCAGTGTTAGGTGGGTCGGAGGAGTGGTGATTGAACTGGCGCTTGACTGGTGCATGCCAATAAAGGAAGCCATTTGCTAATCGGTTGGGATAGGTATAGGGGTGTCATACTGGGTTTTTCAGATATATAACAAGTTCAAACACTTTTTGACTTCACCCCACAACCCACTGTAGGCAGTTAACAGCGTCTACATATAACATTAATCCCTACCTATACCCCACCCCTCTCCCCTGCCAGAGTGCAGGCTGCCCCCCCTCTTCCCCCACACCTCTTACCCTAACCCCCTCTGCACCAGCCGAGAAAGTGGTTATTTGCGCTGAAAAAGTCGATTGGAATTGTTCATGCAGCATTACACACTTATTTTAATATCAAATTAATCCTATTTAAAAAAAAAAATTATTTCGCTGAGGTAAGGTCTTTAATAATATCATGACTTGCTGGTGAGTGAAGCTTTCCCCTGGCTCTTCAGTCCTATTTTGGTTCCTTGGTATTTAAAGTAATTTCTTTCTATAATTTTATCCTGGCCCCCTCAGCACCTGCCTCATTATAACTGTTATAATATATAGGAGAGTTTAAATTTAGAGACCATATTGTTTATGGGCATAGATAGCATGAAGCATGTTGAATTATTTCATTTGTTGCAATAGATGTTTCTAGCTGTTTCCACAGGGATGGAAGAGAATTACTGGAAGCAGGAACCCTCTGTCTCATCAGAAGGGATAAAACGTGTTTCCCCCCTTTATAAAGAAACAGTAAAAGCTTGAAATGCCTGAGAATAGTTTGCTAGAGAGACATTACAGATACTGGGGCATCTGCTCTGTCATCACTTTTGCAACCATCTACACTTTTCTGCACCCCTCTCCCCCTGTCTTTTTGGAGGCCCTCCAAAAGTCCTCTATGGAAAGGACATCTGACATGGTTTTGTATGCCAGTGATATGAGGACATCAGGAGAGAATCTAGGAAATTGTCTGCGTGGGGCTTTAATAATTGATATTCATGGGGTGCGCACTAACAGTAGGTAGGTTTGGGGGTGAAGGCAGAAGCTCATAATATAATGCATAAAAAGCTGATATAATGGTGCAGAGAGCAACTGACTTTCAACAAAAGCATAGGAGACAGGAGGCAAAACTACAGTACCATTTTTCTCCATGCTGTCTACAATAAACCCATTCACGCCGTTAGTTTAGGTTTAATTTCTTCATGTGCATTGAATCTAGCATTATGGAGGAATTCGCGCGCCGACTGTTGTGACTATTGACTGACTCGTTTCTAGCTCCACAGCCTGATCTGTGTACATGCTTGGTACGTGCTGTGGTTTCCATAAGGTCAGAGCGGATGTGCGCCATCTTAACTTTTGTGAACTGCGTGATATAAACTGTAGTGAACGCATTAAGCCGTTCGAAATCTGGTCATGTAAGCGCTTCAACCAATGCCCGATCCACCCCATAGCAATTACATATGTCCATGGTGCCCTTTATGCTCAGGTTCCTCACAATGATACAATAACTCTTGAACCCTCAGGTTGCAGTTGTGCAATTTATGTCCGGTTGGACTCAGCGCTAAGCCAGCTTGACTTAGGTTGAAGTTTAACTATGATTCTGTTGACTGGCATGACATGAATTTTACCAAATATTGTTACATGTTCTGCGGTATTAATGGTATTCGTGGCATTCTGACTCAAAGGGCGCCACGTATCCTGCCATCCCAACGTTGAATGAGCAGTATTTTATAACCTGAGGCTGCCCTGTATTCTTCCGCTACCACGAATACCCCGCCGCCGTTGCCAGAAATTGGCGCTCCAGATAACCGGGTGGGAGTCAAGTTAGCTGCACGATGCGATTGGATTTTTTGTACCGCGAGATCAGATGGCTTGGTCGGAAAGGCCACTATAATCTGTGGCCCAATCAAGCCGTCCGCGGTGCTTGTTTCACGAAGCATGATGCGCCTCTCAATCATGTTCGTTAGGATGACTTTTTGCGGCGGAAGAAGTCGGAGAATTGGTGATTTCCGTGGTCTTTTCATTGTCGTTTTTATTTCTATAAGGTCAGTGGGAAAGCAGGAAGTTACGTTTTTCTGTTCACTGGCCGATGTGGTCGCAGTATTGATCTGCCTTCATTGTAATATGTGTAAGTTGTCAAAGGTCTTATACGTTGTTGCACGTTGATGCAAACACATTTATGTCTTTAATAGAATGATGTTGTCCTTATTCAATAGATACAAATATATATCGCGCAACAAATAAAATGGCAAGTCGTTAAGGCTGTTATTTTGTTAGACTGGCGCGTCTCGTGTGAGCAAGATAGAATAAAAAAATCGACAAAACCAAAGAATGTGTAATCTAACAGTTATTGCTAAATGTTTAATTGTTTTTTTTTGTGTGTTTTTTTTTAAATAATTGCTTTGAAACGAAGGAGTACAGATGCAGGCACAGACGAGGCAGAAGGTACTTGCTACACACATATACAAATAAAACAAATGCTAAAGAAATGCAAAAGAAATGCAGCTTACAAAGACAACGAACAAAGTGGGCAAATTCACAAATTGGCGAAGAGTTTATGCCACCTACTTGGATACAAGTCAGTTTGATTGTTTTTGAATCAAATGTGCTTTTGAGTTATAATATGGTACTTGAGCTTAATCCGGAAGGCTGTGAAGTTGATCAAAATCGATTTACATTTCTGACTGTGAATAAAATGTTTTGCTAGCAAAAGACAGTTGCTAAGAGTGTATTGAGGTTGATAGTATATTCCCATTAAAATATTTTCTGAATTCAGCATCAATACAGTCAGTTGCCAGCTGCCAAAACCTTTCAAATTCATTTCAAAATGTCCTTACCTCACTACAATTAACAAATCTGTATAAGCTTACTATGGTATCAATCTTGTCACATTTATCACAATTACCACTATCAACGAGATTCATCAAATTCAGTCGCTTTTTGAAAGGAACAAATCTATAGAGAATGGAGAACTGCAGGGAGTGAAGCCTCGTTTCAACAGCAGATTTGAAAGGTAAAACCCAAATATCATTCCAAGCAGATTCATTAAACTGAAAGATTTCCATCCATTTGTCGCTTTGACTTATAATTGTAGTTAATGGAGGAATATGCATATATACCGCTTTACTGGGTAAAGACATCAGATCTGACACTGTAATGTGTTGACTACAGCCTTAACTTAACAGTCTTTTCCACACATACGGTATGGTATGACATAGGCTGTAATATTCCAAAAAGTAATATTTTAAATCGTATTTAACAGATAAATCAGATGCAGTTAAAAACGGACACTGCGCACCGATAAGGTCCTTAACTTTATTTATACCATTCAAATACCAGTTATAATGAAAGACTGAGTCACCACCAATTTGAATGAGTGGATTGAACCACAACCATTCTTCCAAAATGTCGGTTGCATCTTCAACGGTATATTTCGATCCAAGTTCACTCCATAAAAATATTATATCCTTGTAAAAGAGCGGTAACTGCTTCATATCGGACGTATTAATACAGCGTCTGGTGTGAAATAAGTCTTCTATGGAGATGTGTGGAAAGTAAGCCTGAAGACAAACCTTCCATACTTTTATGTTCACCATTATATCTTCTTTTCACATACCTAATCTGAAGAGACTGCACCTGCTTATCAAAAAATGGAAACTTCAGACCTCCCTTATCAGTAGGTTGAGAAATGACCTGGAACTTAACATTGGGCCTGGAGTCTTTCCATATAAATGAGGAAATTAGATTGTGAATCTGTTTAATCAAGGGCGTAGGAATGTGTATATTTGTGACAATATATGTAAGTTGTGAAAGTGCTGGGGTTTTAACAATGAGCATGAAGTTAAGTTTCGCATTTTCCACATATTAAGGCATTTCTTCAGGCTATCTAATTTGAACCCCAAGTTTAAGTAAGCCATTTCAACCTCATCTGGACTGCATTTTATTCCAAGGGTGGAAAAGTTGTGTGAGGCCCATTTAACAGGTAAAGTACCTGAGGATCGCCCAGCATTTGAGCCAATCCACATAGCCTCAGTTTTGTCTTAAGTTACATTTCAGACCGGAGAATATTTTTTCTAACAGTTGCAAAAGCCTGTGCCCTGATGTCTCATCGGCAATGAAGCATGTCATATCGTCTGCCAGCTGAGATAGTTTGGATGATACATTTTGATATTTTATGCCTCTGATACCCTTATCCCCCCTGATAGCGACCGCTGGATGTTCTATAACTAACACAAAGAGAAAGGGCGCTAATGGGCAACCCTGCCTTAAGCCCCGTTCTAATTGGAACCAGTCAGATGAATACCCGTTATTAAGCACGCTGCTGACGCTGCCACAATAGAATGTTGAAAGCCATCTGCGGAAATCCGGACCGGAATTAAAGGCCTTCAGTGCCTCGTCCATATAACTCCATTCAATAGAATCAAAGGCTTTCTCATAAGATAAGAAGTAGCAAGCCTGGGATCTTCTTAGGTCTCTAGTTTTTAATGAGTATACGATCTTTGGATTTCTTTGGCAGAGGCGAGATTAAGCCTCGTTTTTGCTCTGTACAGATTTTATTTTGTTCGAAGGCATAATTTAGGCTATCAGTTACAAACGTGTATGTATCAGATGAAATATCAATAAGTTAAACTTCTTCAATGGTCAGTCGTGAGTCATAACTGTGAGACTAATCCACGTTCCTGTAAAGTATTGGCTTTCTTCGGTTTCATCATTGCTGCCTGACCTCATGATGACCTCACTACTGCAGCAATTTGCGCATGCTCCTCTTGTTCACCACGGAACGTCCTGCTTGTAATTTGTCTCCTTGATGGCATTCCTCTTAAACAAAAAAAACATGCTCTCCCTCCCCCTTTGTAATTACCCCTTGGCGTGAGTCAATTACGCACGAAATTGGGGAGCCGTGCATTTCTTTTTTCCCCTGCCTCCCGAGGGCGAGTTGGACTTGAATACTATTGGACATTGCGTGAGTGGCTAATTACTGGTAATTGGATAGAATGGACGGAATCGTGGTCATTGTTTTCAGATAATCCCTGTTTTATTGACATGATCCATTCCTCTCATTTGGAGGAATGGACACTGTACTCGTCTGATCTGATTATATGGTGAATTGCCTTCCAGGTATTAATCGACATTTCCAAATGGCCGTGATACACGATAAGCTCAACTCCACCATCGGAAAACCGAAAATATCCTCCAAGATGATCTGGAAACATCTCAGCGGGATGTTTGACCTCCAGGCTCTGGTTAGTTCTTCCTGTTTATTTGTTGTTTGCTTTATGGCTTACTCACTTTGATATTTTTAATACCCTTTGACCTCCAAAATACTGAGGATGCCATTGTTCAATACCAAGTGCCATTATGTTCGTAAATATATTTTGTTATGAAGCCCATGTCGAATGTGAAATAACTGATATTATGGGTCGCCTCCGCTAGATGTACAACGTGGGTTCTCCCCCACTCTGGGAATTCCTGTTCACTGTGTGACAACTTAACTGGCTGCGCTCTCAAATCTTATCAATGGTCATTGGTTTCATGAAGTACATCCGCCCTTAGAGGGCATATTTATTTATCGATCGGACACATGATGAACAGCTTGATATTGAGAACTACATCTTCGGATCAAACAACGCCATTTGAGACTCAAATAGTAAAAGTATTCAAATGTTAGAGTCCGTTTCATCGCTGTGTCTTATTATTTATAAGGGTTCGCTGGGATATGGTATGTCCTATGGTGAAGGATTATCACTGGGATATGGTATGTCCTATAGTGAAGGGTTATCACTGGGACATGGTATGTCCAAGGATGGAGGGTTATCACTGGGACATGGTATGTCCAAGGATGGAGGGTTATCACTGGGACATGGTATGTCCTATGGTGAAGGGTTATCACTGCGACATGGTATGTCCTATGATGGTGGGGTATCACTGGGACATGGTATGTCCTATGGTGAAGGGTTATCACTGGGACATGGTATGTCCTATGGTGAAGGGTTATCACTTGGACATGGTATGTCCTATGATGGTGGGGTATCACTGGGACATGGTATGTCCTATGGTGAAGGGTTATCACTGGGACATGGTATGTCCTATGATGAAGGGTTATCACTGGGACATCGTGTGTCCTATGGTAAAGGGTTACCACTGGGACATGGTATGTGCTATGGTGCTGGGTTTTCACTGGGGCGTGGCATGTCCTGTTGTGAAGGGTTGTCACTGGGACATGGTAGGTCCTATGGTGAAGGGTTATCACTGGGACATGGTATGTCCAATGATGAAGGGTTATAAATAGGACATTTTGTGATGGTATGTTCATTGATGTGGTTTATTTCTAAGAACAAAAGGGATCTGATTGGAGCATGGCATGTCATCTGATAAATCGTTTCATTCCGGGATACGATTTGCAAATTAGTTATTCGCTTTGATGTAGATGATCAAATAAAGCCGAAATGATCAAATAAAGACAACAATGCGACGAAAGCATTGAAAGTCTGTGGCGGCGGCGGCAGCCATGGCGGCACTGACACTGCCGACGACCTGCTTCCGAAATGAAAATGCAGTTTTCCCCTGTGATTTTGTGCGCACGTGCCCATAGGGAGAGGCTGTGGTGACCTCTCATGTCTTGGCGCGACCAGCGGCTCATTAATTTACAACACGCGTGTCGGTGAGTGATTTAAACCTGGTAGGTTGGCGGCGACAGCCTTCTTATTGTTGCGTTTAATCCCTGTCAAGTGATAGATATCTGCCAATAGCGCCCGGGGGAAATTAAGATGGAGGCGCCGAGTCAGCCAAGCACCCGAGGCACACGTGGTGCGGCGGGGGGATAGTTTTGTTCTTTGTTGGCGATAGGATGACGCGATTTTGGATGATAAACATGCCAGGAAGGGTAAGGCTCGCAACCATTCGGCCAGGACCCACCGCGCAGCCCGCGCAGTTTTCTGCCTTAACCCCACTTTTAATTCTGCGTGATGTCATTACCAATAGCGACGACAGCCTAGGCGTCCAGGACAGCGGGGTGCGTCGGCGACCCCACGGCTGCTGGGGCGTGGCGGGAGGGGAGGAAAAGGCAGGGTTTTTCTCTCGAAGCCGCCGCTGCAACTCGCATTGATGCTATGGGATTATATTGCATCAATGGCGGAAACATACATCTTAGCTCTGGGCTTAATTGCATCAAAAGCAGAAACATACATCTGTAGCTCTGGGCTTAATTGCATCAATGGCAGAAACATACATCTGTAGCTCTGGGCTTAATTGCATCAATAGCAGAAACATACATCTGTAGCTCTGGGCTTAATTGCATGAATATCAGAAACATACATCTGTAGCTCTGGGCTCAATTGCATCAATGGCAGAAACATACATCTGTAGCTCTGGGCTTAATTGCATCAATAGCAGAAACATACATCTGTAGCTCTGGGCTTAATTGCATCAATAGCAGAAACATACATCTGTAGCTCTGGGCTCAATTGCATCAATGGCAGAAACATACATCTGTAGCTCTGGGCTTAATTGCATCAATAGCAGAAACATACATCTGTAACTCTGGGCTTAATTGCATCAATAGCAGAAACATACATCTGTAGCTCTGGGCTTAATTGCATCAATGGCAGAAACATACATCTGTAGCTCTGGGCTTAATTGCATCAATAGCAGAAACATACATCTGTAGCTCTGGGCTCAATTGCATCAATGGCAGAAACATACATCTGTAGCTCTGGGCTTAATTGCATCAATAGCAGAAACATACATCTGTAGCTCTGGGCTTAATTGCATCAATAGCAGAAACATACATCTGTAGCTCTGGGCTTAATTGCATCAATGGCAGAAACATACATCTGTAGCTCTGGGCTTAATTGCATCAATAGCAGAAACATACATCTGTAGCTCTGGGCTTAATTGCATCAATGGCAGAAACATACATCTGTAGCTCTGGGCTTAATTGCATCAATAGCAGAAACATACATCTGTAGCTCTGGGCTTAATTGCATGAATATCAGAAACATACATCTGTAGCTCTGGGCTCAATTGCATCAATGGCAGAAACATACATCTGTAGCTCTGGGCTTAATTGCATCAATAGCAGAAACATACATCTGTAGCTCTGGGCTTAATTGCATCAATAGCAGAAACATACATCTGTAGCTCTGGGCTCAATTGCATCAATGGCAGAAACATACATCTGTAGCTCTGGGCTTAATTGCATCAATAGCAGAAACATACATCTGTAACTCTGGGCTTAATTGCATCAATAGCAGAAACACATCTGTAGCTCTGGGCTTAATTGCATCAATTGCAGAAACATACATCTGTAGCTCTGGGCTTAATTGCATCAATAGCAGAAACATACATCTGTAGCTCTGGGCTCAATTGCATCAATGGCAGAAACATACATCTGTAGCTCTGGGCTTAATTGCATCAATAGCAGAAACATACATCTGTAGCTCTGGGCTTAATTGCATCAATAGCAGAAACATACATCTGTAGCTCTGGGCTTAATTGCATCAATGGCAGAAACATACATCTGTAGCTCTGGGCTTAATTGCATCAATAGCAGAAACATAGATCTGTAGCTCTGGGCTTAATTGCATCAATGGCAGAAACATACATCTGTAGCTCTAGGCTTAATTGCATTACATCAAAGAAACATAGAAAGCTATGGGTTTAATTTCATCGTTTGCAGAAAACGCTCATCAACAGTTGTGGGCTTCATTCCATCAATTGCAGACACGTGCATCTGAAGCTCTGGGCTTAATTGCATCAATAGCAGAAACATACATCTGTAGCTCTGGGCTCAATTGCATCAATGGCAGAAACATACATCTGTAGCTCTGGGCTTAATTGCATCAATGGCAGAAACCTACATCTGTAGCTCTGGGCTTAATTGCATCAATGGCAGAAACATACATCTGTAGCTCTGGGCTTAATTGCATCAATAGCAGAAACATACATCTGTAGCTCTGGGCTTAATTGCATCAATGGCAGAAACATACATCTGTAGCTCTAGGCTTAATTGCATTACATCAAAGAAACATAGAAAGCTATGGGTTTAATTTCATCGTTTGCAGAAAACGCTCATCAACAGTTGTGGGCTTCATTCCATCAATTGCAGACACGTGCATCTGAAGCTCTGGGCTTAATTGCATCAATAGCAGAAACATACATCTGTAGCTCTGGGCTCAATTGCATCAATGGCAGAAACATACATCTGTAGCTCTGGGCTTAATTGCATCAATGGCAGAAACATACATCTGTAGCTCTGGGCTTAATTGCATCAATGGCAGAAACATACATCTGTAGCTCTGGGCTTAATTGCATCAATAGCAGAAACATACATCTGTAGCTCTGGGCTTAATTGCATCAATGGCAGAAACATACATCTGTAGCTCTAGGCTTAATTGCATTACATCAAAGAAACATAGAAAGCTATGGGTTTAATTTCAACAGTTGTGGGCTTCATTCCATCAATTGCAGACACGTGCATCTGAAGCTCTGGGCTTAATTGCATCAATAGCAGAAACATACATCTGTAGCTCTGGGCTCAATTGCATCAATGGCAGAAACATACATCTGTAGCTCTGGGCTTAATTGCATCAATAGCAGAAACATACATCTGTAGCTCTGGGCTTAATTGCATCAATAGCAGAAACATACATCTGTAGCTCTGGGCTTAATTGCATCAATGGCAGAAACATACATCTGTAGCTCTGGGCTTAATTGCATCAATAGCAGAAACATACATCTGTAGCTCTTGGCTTAATTGCATCAATGGCAGAAACATACATCTGTAGTTCTAGGCTTAATTGCATTACATCAATGAAACATAGAAAGCTATGGGTTTAATTTCATCGTTTGCAGAAAACGCTCATCAACAGTTGTGGGCTTCATTCCATCAATTGCAGACACGTGCATCTGAAGCACTGGGTTTAATTGCATCTATTATGTCAATTGCAAAAACAAAAACTTTGCATTACTCTAAAGCTATTAGTTTAATTTCATCACTTGCAAACAAATATAGTCGATGGCTCCATAAGGTCAAGCGCAGAAACTTACTCTTATCTATGTTTGATCTGCATTTGACAGCAAATGATGCAAACCCTAAAACCTATCCAGACGAGACCACGTCTGAGGGGATGATGAGGGTCGCTTAAAGTCGCCAGGTAAACATGTCTGCCAGTGAAACCAAGGTTTGGCGTATCCCTTTGTCCCTTGGGTCTCCACGGTGTGGCCTCTGGTGGCCGAGTATCGAACAGACAGCGACAGACCTTTATTAGTGTTGGTAAATTGCCACTTCTTGGTTAAGTGCCCCTGGGTGTCTTGTTTGCTATATCTTTTCCATGTTTGGTGTATTTGTTATGCTTTTGATAGATTATATCTACCGCCCCCCTTAGACACCCCCCCCCCCCACTCCCACCCCCACCCCAAACAGTCAGCTAACAAATATTTAGCTCCGAACCGAAAGTGTTTGTTGATTCCACATGCCGCGTGGATGAACACATGGCAACGGTATCTCTGGCTGTCATCTCAAATTAGCCCCGCCTTTTTCTGTTCATGCTTGCTGTTTGTTCCTCCTTACGGGACGGTAAATGTAGTGGTGAATGGAAAGGGGAACACAGTTTTGCTTTAACGGAGTCTTTGCTGGCGATGCACTTTGCCGCCGCCTGCGCGCAGGTGTGAGTGACTTTGGGTTTTCCACATATGGCCTTATCGTGTCTAAAACCTACGTCGCCGAGACGGGCATTCCAACGACGACTAATTCGGTGTTTAAAATGTACCAACACTCCTGAAGGCACTGAAGGGGCGGTGAGCTAATTGTCTGCCAATTTTACATCCGTACAAAACAGACATCCGAAAAGGCCTCGTCGCAAAAAAGCTCAAAACTACCGCCCAAAAACTATGAAAACGCAAGGGGTAATGCGAAAGTGCGGGAGCAAGTTTGCTCTCACTTCTTTTCTCTGATGGGTGAGGTCTGAAGGGGCTTTTTCATGTCCTGGTCGGCCGCGTGATTTGTACGCCCGAGTCGTGCTCTGACGGAAGTCACATGGTGTCAACGGCACTTCACTCACTGATATGGTCGGCATGGCTGATGTTCTGACTCGAAAAACCTCTTGACAAGCTGGCTATTTGGAGGTGATATGTGGATTTGCGCGTAGTGCATGGGGCTGCGTTAGTACGCTGGTAGGCGTTACATAAGTGACTAAATGCTGAAATACGCCTGTAACAGTAAACGTAGACTGACGGAAGTTTATGATGCAAAAACTACTGTTCGAAATTATTTTGCTTTTAGAAGAAATGATTGAAGAATAATATTGGTTATGAATTATGTACATTGTGCTCCATAAACTGAGAAAGGGTTGCAATATATGATGATTAACACAGGGAAGCTCTATGCCATTAGTTTACCCTTGCCCTCCTTGACGTCTTGTTCTGTTGATTGGCTCATTTAGACGCTTGAAATTGCAAGGTTTTGTCGCGACAACAGGGGGGGGGGCCTTCCTGGTGTAGTGGTTAGCGCACTAGACCGCAGATCAATAGGTCCTGGGTTCGAATCCGGGCTCGGGCACCTAATCTGGGGCATTTTCATTCCTTCATCCTTCATCGTCCCGGGAGGTTTCTTGGCCCAATTTAGCCTGTATGTGCACAAAAGTGGCCTAAAACACCAACATTTCATTTCGCGACAACAGGAGGCTTCAGCGAGGTCTGGAGCCATTTTTTACATGGCGATGCGCTGGTATTTTCCAGCAAGGTAGTTAACGAAATCTTTGTCCAGTATAACCACTAACATAAGTACCGTGGAGCGCCAAATGCCGAACTTTGGTTGCGTAGAGCTCACTGGACAAGAATTGGCCACTCACCCAAGTTACTGAACCTCCCCTGGAGCATATATTTCTGTAACAGGTCATTTTCGTATGATGCGACAATTGACGATATAATATACTTTTGCATGTTGTATGCAAAGGGTATTTGTCACTCAAAGGAAAAAATACCGTTGTAAAGTGTATACCAAAATTGGTTTATAAACCCTCTGTTTACGTCTCAAAACAATTATTGTTTTGCTGGTTTTTAAAGTTTATCCGGGGTAATAAGTCAAGTGTTAAGCCAGTCCACAAAATTAGTATTAGCTGAGTTAAGCGTCTGGTAAATGGTGGTGGGGCAAGCATTATGTTGCAGGTGAAGGACATTCTAGGAGTTAGATACACCGTCGCTAAAAGCCATAGCAAGTACGACTGGTAATACATTTTGAAAAGATGGATTTGAGCCGTATAGATTCAATTTCTTTCTTCAAAACTCCGATTTGCTCTCTGGCACTAAATCCGTGCCACGATGGCCCACCCTTAGCGCCAATTCCTCGCCCGTATGCTGTCTGATGCCGACGCGGCCATGGCGAACATCGGGATTTGGATATTGATTTGTCATTGAGGTGTATTGTCCTTATCGTGGGTTATGTGCCATGCGTCTCATCTCGCCATTAAGACGTCATGTCCCGCGTTCGTCCTGCATCCCTGTGATATGATAATGGTTCATCTCGCCATTAAGACGTCATGTCCCGCGTTTGTCATGCATCCCTGTGATATGATAATGGTTCATCTCGCCATTAAGACGTCATGTCCCGCGTTCGTCATGCATCCCTGTGATATAATAATGGTTCATCTCGCCATTAAGACGTCATGTCCCGCGTTCGTCATGCATCCCTGTGATATGATAATGGTTCATCTCGCCATTAAGACGTCATGTCCCGCGTTCGTCCTGCATCCCTGTGATATGATAATGGTTCATCTCGCCATTAAGACGTCATGTCCCGCGTTCGTCATGCATCCCTGTGATATGATAATGGTTCATCTCGCCATTAAGACGTCATGTCCCGCGTTCGTCATGCATCCCTGTGATATGATAATGGTTCATCTCGCCATTAAGACGTCATGTTCCGCGTACGTCCTGCATCCCTGTGATACGATAATGGTTCATCTCGCCATTAAGACGTCATGTCCCGCGTTCGTCATGCATCCCTGTTATATGATAATGGTTCATCTCGCCATTAAGACGTCATGTCCCGCGTTCGTCATGCATCCCTGTGATATGATAATGGTTCATCTCGCCATTAAGACGTCATGTCCCGCGTTCGTCCTGCATCCCTGTGATATGATAATGGTTCATCTCGCCATTAAGACGTCATGTTCCGCGTTCGTCCTGCATCCCTGTGATTGATAATGGTTCATCTCGCCATTAAGACGTCATGTTCCGCGTTCGTCCTGCATCCCTGTGATTGATAATGGTTCATCTCGCCATTAAGACGTCATGTTCCGCGTACGTCTTGCATCCCTGTGATATGAAAATGGTTCATCTCGCCACTAACAAGTCATGTCCCGCGTTCGTCCTGCATCCCTGTGATATGATAATGGTTCCGGGTCCAAGCTACCTGCCGATGGGTCGGTGCCGATGGGTGGGTAGCTGTATCTTGCTCCCATCCCGCTTTTGGCGATAACGGTCACCTGTTATTTTAATGGACTTTGACAGCACCATTATACATAATTGATAATAGGACCTGAAGCCTTGTAAACCGGAAACCGTGCTAAGACGATTTAGCGGGTGTCATGGCGGACATATATGTGGTCTGAGAGCAGCTTTTGGAGGCCGGTCCCGGCGGCGTCCAGAAGTGACCGCTGGGATTGGAGCCCCGGGCTGTGATCTCAGAGGCACCAGCTGCAGCACCCATCAAGCTGGCGTCAGAGACACGTGTCTGCCGACTCACCCACTTCTCGCTAGTGTTCCCGCGTCGCTCCAGATCTCGTTGGGTGTGACGGTAATCCCGGCTGTCTGGCCCAATGTGTGGCCGCGTGATGATGAACGTCACCCACGTTTAACTGTTTGTTGTCGCGCCTGACACCACGCGGTATAAGCACCTCTGACCCGCCAGGGACGGGTCAAGATTAGAGAAACTTTCGCTTCACACGCTTGTTTCCTAGAGGGAGGAACATAAACCAAATAGTCGTATCGCGTCGTATGGGAAGGCTCACAGGAAGAATATACACCGAAAACAAAATGACTGACTCGTTACTTGCTGGGAAATGTGTCGGCATTATTATTAATAGTCAATATTTTTTTAGAAATATCCATGCTTAGTTGGATAGACTGCACACTCTAAGAGTCTGAGCTAAATCAAGCCAAGAAATGATGCCTTTGCCTTCACTTCGATGACAGTGTGACAATGCATCTGTTGCGAAAGACTCAATACTTTTATAGGGAAACGTTCTCTTGCATTCCCATTCTGAGTGTTTCTCGAAAGCCAAAGACCATGTCCTGGGGTGATACCGTGGTCGGTGCGGTAGAAAACAGGTCATGTTATAGGTGGTTCGAACTTGTCATTCTTGCTTCCAGTTGGTCAATGCAAGTACAAGGCAGCGGTCAGGTTGGTTTCTTTCACTGTGACCGATGATGGTGGATCCCGCGTCGTGCTGTGTCTGGAACTATTCTGGTATGGGTAAAACAGACCGTGCCTTAAAGGGCTTTACAGGGAAAACTGCCGAACTGCGATTAGAGCCAGAGGGTTGTACCTTCGAAAAAAGACTAATGCCCCTACCATTCCGTGTGTTTTTGGGTCTGTCTCATTTGGGAGGGTTGGCGACCGGGTGGGAGTGAGGTGGTGGAAGGGGGGGGGGGGGAGATCACCAAAAAAGGAGGTGATTACGTAAGACGCTTAACCTGTAGTTTATTTCGGTTCAAATGACTCCACAAATAGAACACACGCTAATGTAAAGGTTTTTTGTGCTGTGGTCATTCTTTACCAGAACGGAGTCGTGCCTGCTTTACGTCACTACAGCAGAAGGCAATACGTATGGAGTCGTGCCTGCTTTACGTCACGTACAGCTGAAGGCAATACGTACACTCATTGCCTATGACGGTAATGGAACGACGGTTTTATTCGTATTGTACCTCTATGTTATGTGGATACCTTGGCACCTTGGACAATTGTCATCTTGCCCCCCTCCCCCCTCTCCCCTTCGCCCTTGCCTTCTCTTTACAATCAGTGTTTTAAGTTATTTCTATTGTCACCGCAAGATGGCAGGGCTTCTTTCTATGTGTGGAGATGCGTCTTAATCAGTTAATTGAGTTCCTCGTTATGATACTTCCTGGCATCCGTTGACCCGGAGAGCTATTGAAGGACAAAACTTGTTTGTGCGTCATGGTGAGCGGGAAGGGGCCTAGCTGCTGCTGGTACCTATATTTCGCAAAACATAACAACCAGATGGTAAGTAGGGTAAATGTTAAGCCTTGGTCTCATTCAATCATGCTGCGAGTTCTATGTAAACCCGCTCGGACACCAAGAGACGCTTTCAAATGGGTTGATTGGCTTTTTTCTGTGGGCAATAGTTTGGTAGGGGTTTATACAGAACTAAAGTCCTTTCCAAGAGGGCTTGGTTATCGTTATGCGATTTGACATTATTACCAGGGAACTCCTCTTTAAATGTGGCGCACTTCCTCCGATGGATCACTGTAGAAGCTAGCTCAGCTCTTATTTGCGGAACGGTCATATTGATGCCTTATAATAAACCGCGACGCGGTGAAAGGGTGGCTAGGAAAGCCACGACGTTAGCGCAATCATTGGTTAGCCCTGGCGAGTTTTGTGGCATGGGGCTCTTCTAATTATTAGGTCTTTTGTTGGCGCCGGCTGAAGAAGATGCCCGGCATTACCTTGGCGTGGGGATTTGACGGCGGAGCTTCGGATTTCAGCGCCCTCTGTGAGCGGCGGCGTAACGACGAGCTTTGTGTGAGCGATGCGACGAAGGTCGTCTCCATGGCAATCTGATGCAATTCGGGGGTGTGTCTGCGCCTTTGTGTTTCGGATTTTTGTGTTTGAGTTATTCTTCTCCCCAGAGGCTATGCGGTCTTTGATGTGGTTATATGGCGGGGACAAATATGGTTTCGAGCCCGCCTCAGTGTGGCGTTCGCTACCTTTTGTTTTGGGACGAGATTGCATCTTCTGCAATTGCATTACTTGTAGATCTGTGAAGCAAAGGGAATTTCATGTGATGGAAACAGACCTGGTGATTCAGTGCCGAGAAGACGAATGGGGTAGTGTTTAATGTGCACTAAGGTTAGCTAAGTCGTGCAGAAATATTATTCTGTAATAAGAGTTTAATTTTCCGAAGGACGTTGCAATTAATTTCCATCGACACGTTCTTGAACAATAACTGTGGATATCGTCTTGCACGTGGTCGCTATATTTGGTTCAGCGTATGGTCAACATCATAGAAATGCCAGGGACGGTTTAGGTTTCGATCTGTCACCCCTTAGGCCCTTGCCAATGATTCGATGTTAATTAGGTATCATCGACCCCGACATTTACCAACGCTAGGTCCACAGCTGAAGTCTCCGAGACATTACCCACCGCAATGCTGACCTCAACTGACCTTTTCCTCCCTCCCCGCCACCGATACCCCAAGACTACCCCCCCCCCCCCCCAACATACCCCACCGACAAAAGTCCGGGAGTCTCGTTCCAAGTCGATGAGGGATGGCAATGATAGACAACCGATAAATATGCCAATGGAGGGGGAGAGGGGAAGAAAGGGGGGGGGGGGGGGGTTCTAGCACCTATTGACACGGCCCCGGTCCCTCTAATACCTCGTAATGGTTGCTTCAATCATTGTCAGCCCCGCGTAAACAGCCCTGGGAGTCTTAAGGCTTGACCTGGCCGCCCCACACCACGCCACGCCGCCCCGCTCACCTCACCTTAACCCCATCTCACCCCCTGCTCCCGACCACAACTCTTCTGTCAGCACCCCCCCCCCTCCCCCGCCATCCCGACCTTACTCCCCTTCCGCCCCCGCACTCCCCCAGCGGCCCCATCCCAGCCTCACCCCCCCACTCCTCCCGCCCCCGCACTCCCCCAGCGGCCAGATCGATTTTACCGCCTGATTGATCGTGTGAGGTATCTATTCAGCACCTTCGATTTTTTGGAGTCGGCCGCTGTAATTGGTGGTGACATCTCCTACTGATGCCTTTGTGAACTGGGGTCTAGGTCGTCAATTATCATCGGGACGTCAGGCTTTGTAAATATAATAAACAGATAAAGGATAATAAATAAATAACCGACTTGCATAGTTCAATAATAATCTACAACCTACTGGGCTCGCTTGCTTATTCTTGCTTGCTTGGCCTGGCCTAGTTAACAAGAATGGGAGCCCAAGTTATGACTGAATAGCGGCATTGGATTTCAGTTGATATCGGGAATAAATTACAGTGCGACATAAAGGGACACGAGAAGTCGATTCTCGGGGATTATATGTAATATTTGGTGTTCGATATTGGCGACCGACACGGCCATTTGTTGGCGTCACTGCGCAAGGCGACACCTACCGACAAAAAAGACTGCTGAAGAGATTGTCAAATCTAAGTCGGTCTAACGCCCCTGTCAGGTGGTAGATACCCTGCTGGTATCCAAGACGAGGCGGGGGGTTGGGGTAGGGTGAGATGGAGGGTAGTGGGAATGGGGAGGTTGGGGGGTATGGTTTCAGACGTTCTGGTGGTTCTTCTCCCCAGCCAGCCCCCCCCCCCCCCCCCCGATCACCCCCCAATTCAGACATCCGCTGCGGTGGGCGTTTCTTGATAGGGGTTTATGAGACCCCATTGTGTTGTGATGTGGCTGCCCACACCTGCTGTCTGACGGACCTTGTCCGGTGCCATCGCCTCCCATGGAACATGACGGCGGACCGGCAATGAAGGGCGGTGGCTGTCGAAGGTGGCCGAGTGAGATGGGGGATTCTCCTTCCACCGGTCAGATTGACTCTTTTGACGGGCCTTCCCGCCTGAGCCGCGCGCCATGCACCTGTCAGTCACTGCGTCAGTCTGTCAGCGGACGCATCGTCAGAGTTTCTCACACGTCCTTGCTGTGCCCCCATCGGCGCTACAGATCGATGGGACGCCATTGGTACTGCGCCCCGAGATTGATTATAATTCCCCGACATGAAAGCAGACGCGCCGCTAGTCTTTGTCATCTGTTGTGTCCCCTCTGGGGCCTACATTATTCTTCCACTTTGGCGGGACTGCGGACATACTTGGCGCCCCCCGCCCCCACCCACCCCCGTCGCAATCCACTCTCAGGCTGGCCTTGGCGTGTGCATGGCTGCGTCACTGGCTGGGGCTATAGCAGACCCAGCAATCTATCTCACTTGTTTTCCACGCCGCTTTATGTATACCAATGTGCTCCGCCCTCCTCCCTCGCCGCCCCCCCCCTCCCCTTACGCCCGCATTATCACAGCTTCTCACGGTGTGCTGAATATCTGTTCTTGTTTTCTGTATATTCGGGAACCACCCAAAGCTGTTCTGATGGCACGCTGAGCTTCAGAGCATCAAACCGTTGTAAGTCTCAACCTTTGTTTGACACAGTCCTCTCCTTATGTCGCTAGATACCGTGGCCCAGTCTAGTCTGCGAGCTTAGTGTGTGCGCAAAGGTATCCGTCGCAATCCATCCATCCATTTACCTATTCCTGTATCAATATTTTATTTTACTTTTATTTTCCTTCTTATGCGTGCGTCTCCGCTGTTTAAAGTTGCATGTCGAGTTGTTTCCCGCCAAAACTAAAGAGGTCAAAATACAAGTAAGAATCAGTCCTTGAATCATTCAAGATTCTTTTGTCTATACTCCACCCATGCCAGCCCTCGCCGCAAGCTGCTATCTCGCCGCAAGCCGCTATCTCGCCGCAGACTGCTATCTCGCCGCAAGCCGCTGACTCTCCGCAAGTTGCTGTCTCGCCGCAAGCCGCTGACTCTCCGCAAGTTGCTGTCTCGCCGCAAGCTGCAGTCTCGCCGCAAGCCGCTGTCTCGCAGCAAGCTGCTATCTCGCCGCAAACTGCAGTCTCTCCGCACGCTGCAGTCTCACCGCAAGCTGCTGTACCACCGCAAGCTGCTGTCTCGCCGCAAGCTGCTGTCTCGCAGCAAGCTGCAGTCTCACCGCAAGCTGCCGTCTCACCGCAAGCAGCCGTCTCACCGCAAGCTGCTGTCTCGCCGCAAGCTTCTGTCTCATCGCAAGCTGCTGTCTCTTCCTTCGTCCAAGACATCGACTACCTCCGAGATGCTCACCTCGTCCAAGCGATGGATTACTCCCAAACTGATGATGCCCCTAGTCAGTCAGGACCATCCGCATACCTTAAGATATGTTCATGGAATCCCGACGGCTTGTTACGTTTGTTGAACGAAGGGTATAATATAAATCCATTACTAAACGGTTTTGATATTGTAGCTATAAACGAAACGTGGGCTGTCGATGAAAGTACCTTAGACAATATGATTGATACTCCAAATTTTATATACGAAGCGATTAATGCAAGGCGATATAGCAAACACGGTAGAGCCGGCGGGGGAACGATTGTATTTTATAGATCATCCTTTGCTGTTGGAGTGGAACGAGTATTTGACAATTTTCTATATGGTGTAATACTAAGAGTGAAATCTTCCGTATCAAAGCTTAAGAATGATACTGTGTTTGTCTGTACGTACTTACCCCCCGAAGGTGCTGCTGATTATTTACACCAATCACATGAACAAAATGGCGTTGAAATACTGTACGAACAGATTATCGATATCAAAGCGAGGTACCCACTTGATAAGGTTGTCATCATGGGAGACTTGAACTCGAGAATAGGATTGGAAAACGATTACATTGATGATACTGTGAAACATATTCCAAACATGGAGTGGTATAAAAGTGACGACTTCGACATCCCACGTGCATCAAAAGACCAAGGTGTAAATAATTTCGGCCGGTCGTTACTTAAATTATGTATAGCGCTAGATCTCCACATATTAAATGGTCGATGCAAAGGTGATGCATACGGTGAAATTACAAACATAACAGAAAGTGGTTGCAGTGTCGTAGATTATATTATTGCCCCAAGTGATATGTTTAGTTCAATAGTCAAGTTCGAAGTGTTGAAACCAGATTTTCACTGTGTAACAAATCATCTCCCAGTAAGTTGCATGTTTCGATATGACTTGTTAGATATGGAAGACTGTGTAACTGGAGTGTGCATGACAACGGGTCTAAAGTCTCACGATATATTTAAATGGAATGCCGATCTCTCTCAAGAGTTTAGTTTGCATGTATTAGAGTCTCTAGACAGTGAGTTTGAAAGCATATTTAATGAACATTGCAATTCAAATGACACAGACGAGCTGGTCAAACTGTTAGTTAATACTCTGCAGCTCAGTGGTATTGCGATGCGCAGACCAGCCAGGCGTACAATGCGAGTAAGCGTACAGCAGAGTCCGCCTGAATGGTGGGATGCAGACTGCAGTCGAGCAAAGCAACAGAAACTAGATATGCTGGACCTCTTTCGCGTTTCAAATTCGCAAGAGCATCTCAATGAATATAAGGGTGCTCGAAGAATCTTTAAAAACCTTTGTAAAAGTAAAAAGCTACTACATGCACGGATCTTACAGCAGTCATTGATAGATAGCTGTACCGATTGCACTACCTTTTGGCGTTGTATCCAGCGATTGCACAGTAACCATGGTAACAGTAGGAGTAGCTCTAATATAAAACCTGAGGAGTGGAAGGAATACTTCGCAAATCTATTAAATGTCACGGCTGCGAAATCAGATTCTGTTTTTTTGGAAGAGGTGTTATCCACCCTAGCTGATCACGACAATGTATGTATTAAGTGTGACGTTGAACAGGTTGAGAGTTTGGAAAGAGATCATCTGAATAGAGCTTTTGATGCTGAGGAAATACTAGGTTGTATACGACATTTGCCCAACGGCAAAGCTGCTGGTTACGACGGAATACCGAATGAAATGTTGAAAGGGGTTGCCGAACTGTTGTTACCATATCTTGTTCGTCTGTTTAATCTGATACTGGACACGGGGAAGTTTCCGAGAGATTGGTGTAAGGCCCTCATATTGCCGGTACATAAGAAAGGATCACTGTCTGACATGGGTAATTATAGAGGTATATCCTTATTGTCTGCCCTCAGTAAGCTATTCACAAAATTAATCAACGAGAGATTAACTGTATGGGTCGACCAGAACGAGTTACGGATAGAAGAGCAGGCGGGATATAGAAAAGGATATTCGACTTGTGATCAAATATTTGTCTTGCAGTCTATAATTCAAAAGTATGTAACGAAAGAGAAAGGCAGGTGTTATATCCTATTTATTGATTTTTCAAAGGCGTTCGACAGCATGCCCCATAGTCTGTTATGGTTTAGTCTACTAGGTAAAGGTATTCATGGAAATGTAATGACGGTTATTCGTGATATGTACGCTAACTTAAAATCGTGTATTAAGACACAATCTAGTTTGACAGACTATTTTCAGTGTAAAATCGGAACGCGACAGGGCTGTATGTTAAGTCCCTTGCTGTTTGCTTTATATATAGAGGAGTATTTATCCATGCTATCAGACTCTAACTGCCCAGGTATCTATGTGAGCAACGATGCCCCAAACATAATATCACTCATGTTTGCCGATGATTTAGCAAACTGCGCGGATACCGTAGGACGTCTCCAGCAAACGATAAATATGTTAGAGGCATATTGTAAGAAGTGGAGTTTAAAAGTAAACATGAACAAAACGCAAGTGATGGTATTTCGGAGAGGAGGAATAGTTAAAGCAAACGAGCGATGGTTTTTCGATGGTGAACGGTTGAAAGTTGTATCGTCGTATAAATATTTAGGGTTGGTATTGACTAGCACACTTAGATGGTCGAAAGCTGTTTCTACACTGACTGGTCAAGCCAACAGAGCATTGGCCTCTATCTACAAGCTTGATAAGAAACTTAACGGTCTACCTATAAAAGCAGCATTTACTCTATTTGATCGAATCATTGTGCCAATTCTCACGTATGGAGCCGAAATCTGGGGTTATCAAGAGTATAAGGAAATCGAGAAAGTCCAAGTTAGATTTTGTAAGAGATTATTGGGACTACCCAAGTTAACATCGGACGCCGCCGCATTAGGTGAATGTGGCAGGTTACCCTTAGCAAAAATTTATAATGTTAAGTGTATTAAGTACTGGTTAAAGATATTACGGATGCCAAATAGTAGGTATGTCAAAAGCTGTTATAACATGCTTAAAGAATTTGACAATCAAAGTAGATCATCCTGGGCTAGCTCAGTGAAAGTTCTGTTGTCTAAATATGATTTTAATGATGTATGGATTAACCAATCAGTTTATGACGAAAGTGTATTTATTTGCTGAGCTAAACCAGAGATTAGAAAACTGTTTTATTGAAGAATGGCATATGAAGGTTAGAGATCAAAGTCGCCTTAGCGTGTTTTGTACATTTAAGGACCAACTCTTCTTTGAAGTATATTTACTGAGAGTAAATGTTGCCAAACTTAGGAAGTCTCTTTCGCGTTTTAGATGTTCAGCTCATAATCTCTCTATTGAATTAGGTCGCCGTGATGGAACATTACTTGAAAACAGAATTTGTAAACACTGTGCTGTAAGAAATGTCCTTGTTATAGAAGATGAATACCACGTGTTATTGTGTTGCCCGAAGTTTATGGATATCAGACATTTATATATAGACAACGCTTTTTGGAATCCCCCAACATACGAGAACTTTATTATGTTGATGTCAAGTGTAGATATGTTTACCCTAAGAAAATTAGCGATGTTTGTGCACACTCTAGAAAAACGTGTCAGCGCGCAGCTGTAAATTCAAAACACGGAAAATGTTATTATTTGTTGACAAATGTGTATACGTTCATTGTTATGTCCCATGGGCCTGAAGGCCTTTTGACAAAATAAACTACCTACCTACCTACCATGCCAGACTGCCAAATAGTGTCTCTCAGCCTTGCCCGTGATATCAATTTACCACAAGTTTTCATTTTAGTGGTAAACGTCATCAGTTTGTGTGCTTCGCGATGCTTTGGTATAAGTAGCAGTGCCGCGACATAGTTCTGTGGTGTCACGGGATAGACACGTTTGCCACACCACAGCCGAAACGGCGATGTTTATTATGTTTCTGAATTTATAGAATGAAACAATCGAGTTTTCTGCAAATTTTGATATAAATCTCGCCTGGTCTTAGTTTTGGCGGGAAAGAACTCGATATGCAACTTTAACTGTCAGAGAAATGTACCCTAAAACCGCGTCCTTACACATTGTCAAAACATTTTCTTGACACTTATAACGGGTAACACTTTCTATTAGTTGGGAATTTTCGAAATCGAAATACATTTTTCTTTCATTAGACAGTTGGTGACAGGTATTTACAAGTCACCACCGTCATCGACCTACTTTCAACGGTGATATTGAGATCGTGTCTCTCGACTCATTGGTTCTGTCGTGTCCCCTATTGAAGTAATAAACGAGCTTCGCCGCCACGTGGACGTATCGGAGCAATTAGCACCTCGTCCCCGACTCCGCGTGCAGAAGTTATGAGCCTGGTCGCCCCTCACCCACCCCCCCCCCCACCCCCACCTCCCCATGTCTCACGAGACGCAAGACGACGGAGGTCTGCAGATCACGGTCTCCCGGTGCGGCCAAGACCCCCCCCCCCCCCACCACCACCACCTCCCCATGTCTCACGAGACGCAAGACGACGTAGGTCTGCAGATCACGGTTTCCCGGTGCGGCCAAGACGCGACCGGATGAAGGCAAGGCCGATCGAGTTAAGGTGGAGCGGTGCAGAACTGGGTTGAGGGTGGGAGGGGGTGGGGTGGGGTGGGAGGGGGTGATGGATCATGGTCTCTCAGGATCCAGCCCCTGTATAGTATCCTAGGAGGCGGGGGGGAGGGGGGCGTGGGTGGTGAGGTGGTGATGGGGGAGAGTGGGTGGTGATGGGGGAGAGTGTGTGTGTGAGGGAGGGGGGGGGGGGGTGCGGGGGGTAGTCAGCAACTGTCATTACCTACCAGTGCGTCTCTAATTGACAGATTGATTTCGACTGATCTCTTTAATTTCCTGACCTTAATGCTTGTACATTGGCCAAAAAATGGGCGAGCGATAGTTGGCCTCTAAGCTTCAGCTCACCCGGTTCTCACCGGAACCACTACTTTCGGCACCTCGGTGTCCCCAACCCCTCCCCTGGCCCTATGTCTACCATAAGCCTTTGCCCTGCGTCCCCCTCGCCCCTCTCCCACACATACAACACCCCTGCCTCAGTGCCTGCTGTCGAGTCAGTCGGAAGTGTAAAGTGGGCGTGCCTTTGCTCTAAAGGGGGCCTGCGCGATAGCTCTGGGCTAGAGCGCTCACGTTGAGTGTTAGGTCACCTGAGAGCCTAACGGCACGTGGATCGGTGGTTCGAGACCTGCTGTGGCCATGTCTGTGTGGTCACAGGATAAAGATCCCATGTCTTTCCTCGTAAAGAGTAGGGGGCTACCCCGGGGACATGGCTTTGCTCTCTCTCCCTTCTCCCATTGACGCGATATGACCAAAAGTGGTTAAAGCGTCCAGAATAACCAACCAACCAACCTTTGCTCTAAGCATCCGGTCGCGTAAAGTCCCTACCATACCCTACTGCACCGTATCATACACCAACACACCCTACCACACCCCACTACACTGTACCACACCCTACCCCACCCTACCATACCCCAACACACCCTACCACATCCCACTACACTCTACCGCACCCTACCAAACCCCAACACACCCTACCACACCCAACCACACCCTACTACACCCTACCACACCCTACCCCCCCCCACCCTACCAAACCCCACTACACCCTACCCACCCTACCAAACCCTACCACACCCCACTACACCCTACCACACCCTACCGCACCCTACCAAAGCCCAACACTCCCTACCACATCCTACCAAACCCAACACACCCTACCACACCCTACCACACCTCACCCCACCCAACACACCCTACCACACCCAACCACACCCTACCACACCTCACCCCACCCAACACACCCTACCACACCAACCACACCCTACTACACCCTACCACACCCTACCACACCCTACCCCCCCCCCCCACCCTACCAAACCCCACTACACCCTACCCACCCTACCACACCCCACTACACCCTACCACACCCCACTACACCCTACCGCACCCTACCAAAGCCCAACACTCCCTACCACATCCTACCAACCCCAACACACCCTACCACACCCTACCACACCCCCCACCCAACCACACCCTACCACACCCTACCACAAACCCTAACACACCCAATCACACCCTACCAAACCCCAACACACCCTACCACACCCCACCCCACCCAACCACACCCAACCACACCCTACGAAACCCTAACACACCCAACAACACCCTACCACACCCTATCAAACCCCGACACACCCTACCACACCCTACCACACCTCACCCCACCCAACCACACCCTACCACACCCTACCAAACCCTAACACACCCAATCACACCCTACCAAACCCCAACACACCCTACCACACCCCACCCCACCCAACCACACCCAACCACACCCTACGAAACCCTAACACACCCAACAACACCCTACCACACCCTATCAAACCCCGACACACCCTACCACACCCACCACACCCAACCACACTCTACCAAACCCCAACACACCCTACCACACCCTACCACACCCTACCACACTCTACCAAACCCAACACACCCTACCAAACCCCACCCCAACTTACCACACCCTACCACACCAAACCACACCCAACCACACCCTACCACACCAAACCACACCGAACCACACCCAACCACACCCTACCACACCCAACCACACCCTACCACGCCGCACCACACCCAACCACACCCAACCACACCCTACCACACCCAACCGCACCCTACCACACCCTACCACACCCTACCAAACCCCAACACACCCTACCACACTCTACCAAACTATCGTACATCGATTACTTAAACATGCACCTCTGTCCCCACAAAGGGCTTGGTAAATGACAACGCCCTCTCTCTCTCGCCCCCTCCCCTCCCCTCCCTCCCCTCCCCCTCCCCCCTCCCTCCCCCCCCCCCTCCCGCCAACCCTCAAGGCTCTGTTCCCTTCAAGCTGCTGCTTTAGAGACTCAACCCTACGTTCTTCCGAATCGCCTTGCTAAATCACCACTATTCTCTCTCCTATATCCTGTATCGCCGTCTCCTTCATCGTTTCCTGCTTTCATCTTCTGAACTCTTCTTTCGGCCTTCCATTCTTGCCCTGTCATTCACTGTCTCGTTTCTTTATGACACCACACCAGTCACTCTCTTTGCTTATACCACCACCCCATCTCTCGCTTCCTTGCTCCACGACCACATCTCTCTCGCTTCTTTATGCCACGGCTACATCTGTCTGGCTTCCTAATTGTGGCACAAGGAAGCCAGACAGATGCGGTCCTGGCACAAGGAAGCGAGAGACATGTGGTCCTGGCACAAGGAAGCGAGAGACATGCGGTCCTGGCACAAGGAAGCCAGACAGATGTGGTCGTGGCAAACGGAAGCGAGAGATGGAGTGGTGCCACAATTAGGATCTGTCTCATCCACGTCCACCTCTATCTTGCTTCCTTGTGCCACGAGCACATCTGTCTCGTTTCCTTGTGCCACGACCACATCTGTCTGGCTTCCTTGTGCCACGACCACATCTGTCTCGCTTTCTTGTTCCACGACCATATCTCTCGCTTTCTTGTGCCACGACCACATCTGTCTGGCTTCCCTGTGCCACGACCACATCTGTCTCGTTTCCTGTTGCCGCGATCACATCTGTCTAGCTTCCCTGTGCCGCGACCACATCTCTCGCTTCCTTGTGCCACGACCACATCTGTCTCTTATTCTTGTGCCGCGATCACATCTGTCTAGCGTCCCTTTGCCACCACCTCATCTGTCTCGCTTCCTTGTGCCATCACCCAATCTTTCGCTTCCTTGTGCCGCGATCACATCTGTCTAGCGTCCCTGTGCCCCCACCTCATCTGTCTCGCTTCCTTGTGCCACCACCCAATCTTTCGCTTCCTTGTGCCACGAACACATCTGTCTCGCTTCCTTGTGCCACGACCACATCTGTCTCGTTTCCTTGTGCTGCGATCACATCTGTCTGGCTTCCCTGTGGCACCATCCCATCTCTATGGCTTCCTTGTGCCGCGACCACATCTGTCTCGCTTTCTAATTGTGGCACCACCCCATCTCTCCAGCTCATTATGTCACGACCATATCTCTGGCTTCCCTGTGGCACCACCCCATCTCTCTGGCTTCCTTGTGCCACCACCCCATCTCTCTGGCTTCCCTGTGCCACCACCCCATCTCTCTGGCTTCCCTGTGCCACCACCCCATCTCTCTGGCTTCCCTGTGTCACCACCCCATCTCTCTGGCTTCCCTGTGTCACCACGCCATCTCTCTGGCTTCCTTGTGCCACCACCCCATCTCTCTGGCTTCCTTGTGCCACCACCCCATCTCCTTGGCTTCCCTGTGGCACCACCCCATCTCTCTGGCTTCCCTGTGCCACCACCCCATCTCTCTGGCTTCCTTGTGCCACCACCCCATCTCCTTGGCTTCCCTGTGGCACCACCCCATCTCTCTGGCTTCCCTGTGTCACCACGCCATCTCTCTGGCTTCCTTGTGCCACCACCCCATCTCTCTGGCTTCCTTGTGCCACCACCCCATCTCCTTGGCTTCCCTGTGGCACCACCCCATCTCTCTGGCTTCCCTGTGCCACCACCCCATCTCTCTGGCTTCCTTGTGCCACCACCCCATCTCCTTGGCTTCCCTGTGGCACCACCCCATCTCTCTGGCTTCCCTGTGTCACCACGCCATCTCTCTGGCTTCCTTGTGCCACCACCCCATCTCTCTGGCTTCCTTGTGCCACCACCCCATCTCCTTGGCTTCCCTGTGGCACCACCCCATCTCTCTGGCTTCCCTCTGCCACCACCCCATCTCTCTGGCTTCCCTGTTCCACCACCCCACCTCTCTGGCTTCCCTGTGCCACCACCCCATATCTCTGGCTTCCCTGTGTCACCACCCCATCTCTCTGGCTTCCCTGTGCCACCACCCCATCTCCTTGGCTTCCCTGTGCCACCACCCCATATCTCTGGCTTCCCTGTGTCACCACCCCATCTCTCTGGCTTCCCTGTGCCACCACCCCATCTCTCTGGCTTCCCTGTGCCACCACCCCATCTCTCTGGCTTCCCTGTGCCACCACCCCATCTCTCTGGCTTCCCTGTGCCACCACCCCATCTCTCTGGCTTCCCTGTGCCACCACCCCATCTCTCTGGCTTCCCTGTGTCACCACCCCATCTCTCTGGCTTCCCTGTGCCACCACCCCATCTCTCTGGCTTCCATGTGCCACCACCCCATCTCTCTGGCTTCCCTGCGTCACCACCCCATCTCTCTGGCTTCCCTGTGCCACCACCCCATCTCCCTGGCTGCCCTGTGCCACCAACCCATCTCCCTGGCTTCCCTGTGCCACCACCCCATCTCTCTGGCTTCCCTGTGCCACCACCCCATCTCTCTGGCTTCCCTGTGCCACCACCCCATCTCCCTGGCTGCCCTGTGCCACCACCCCATCTCCCTGGCTTCCCTGTGGCACCACCCCATCTCTCTGGCTTCCCTGTGCCACCACCCCATCTCCCTGGCTTCCCTGTGGCACCACCCGATCTCTCTGGCTCCCATGTGACACCACCCCATCTCCCTGGCTTCCCTGTGCCACCACCCCATCTCGCTGGCTTTCCTGTGCCACCACCCCATCTCTCTGGCTTCCCTGTGCCACCACCCCATCTCTCTGGCTTCCCTGTGCCACCACCCCATCTCCCTGGCTTCCATGTGCCACCATCCCATTTCTCTGGCTTCCCTGTGTCACCACTCCATATCTCTGGCTTCCCTGTGCCACCACCGCATCTCTCAGGCTTCCCTGTGCCACCACCCCATCTCCTTGGCTTCCCTGTGCCACCACCCCATCTCTCTGGCTTCCCTGCGTCACCACCCCATCTCTCTGGCTTCCCTGTGCCATCACCCCATCTCTCTGGCTTCCCTGCGTCACCACCCCATCTCCCTGGCTTCCCTGTGCCACCACCCCATCTCCCTGGTTTCCCTGTACCACCACCCCATCTCCCTGGCCTCCCTGTGCCACCCACCGCACCACTCCGACGTTGCTCGTTTTCTTAGTTTTTCACCCAACTTACGTGTCAGCCCCATTCCTCGCACCATTGACGGAAGACTCGTTTGACAATATTACATCCGTCGTAGCTGTAGCCATCAATTTAATCTCAAAACTGTTCATGGCCCACGTTCTCATTGCCCAGTTCCTCTGCTGTTTTTACGCGGCACGTGTTTTCTACCTTCATCTTCTATCGCCGCCTCCATTGCTGTCTGTTGTCGTGCTTCCTTATTATATTACTCAGCAAAAACGCTGACGATAATCGAGGCTCTTTCATCTGCCTGCCCATTGCTATTTCCATCAAACCCAGGGACACACACCGCCAATAGGCAGTGATATAGCCCGTGCCTTGTTTGATGTAGCGCCCAGTGAGGGACGGAGCTATGCCGTGCCCACCGCACCAACCGACCGCGGTGGTTGCGGTGGGGAAGAGGACCACGTAAGTAATCGACGTCGGGGTGTTTTTGTCATGCAGATGGCATTCCCAAAAGTAGTTGATGTTTCCTTTCTCCCTAGAAAGAGTGGACGAATGCTGGGAATGGCTATAAAGGGCCTACTTTACTGTCCTTAAAATGTACGTGTTATTAATGAAAGCTTTTGTGGTTCTTCTATGTGAATCCTGCGTCTCGTCAGAATGGCGTTATCTTTACTAGCGTTGTCGCCCATGCAGTCCCTAATTTCACCGTCGCTATGAGGACTGCCGGAAGCACTTGTCACTGCCGGATTGTCTGCGTTCCCGAATGCCCTTTGTCTTCAGAAAAGTGTGTGTGTGTGGGGGGGGGGGGCGTTTCGAGGGGATATCGTAGATTACTATTTGTAGCCCTGACGGCTTAAACGGTATTTCATTCAATTTCAATATATTGTCTATGTCTATGAAAATCGCGTAGTTTTGCATCCGTTTGCAATGCCGCTCAAGTTGCTGAGCGGAGCCTTATAACCACAGCAATCCTCCTTTCTCTTTATATAAAGACCCGAGACGTTTATCCCGTACCAACACAGACGTTTGCACAGACGGAGAGATGATTTGGCGACTGCGTCACTTTTCTTTCTTTAGATTCTTTCCCCGTGAAATCCAGTTCCATACGTACCATTCGCCTGAGCTTCACAGTGACCTTAAAAGGTCAGCGTGTCCTCTAAGAAACCAATCAAGCGACCTCATAGTCATCCGTCTCTCAGCGTCTCAGTGACCTCAAAGGTCGAGCTGTCTCCCATGAAACCAATCAACCCACTTCCTAGTCAAGCGCGAGCTGTTATTGCCTGGGTAGATCTCGGCGCTGTTCCGGCGCTGTTTGTCTGGTCTCCAATTGAGGTATAATTTCTTGGAGAAAGTGGCTAACCGTGATGAACGAAGGTTGGATCAAAGTGCTGCAGTCTGAATCGTGTGGTATATACGCCTCAATTCAGTCAATATATGAGGTCGTAAAGGCGACGCTGGACTTTTCTGTGCTAAGTTTGGTTGTGTAGGATTCGTCTTGGGAGTGTTGCGGTCACATAAAGCTGTCGGTTCCTGAGTTAGATGTCTAGCTGAAAGTAAGGCTACGGACCAAGTAACTGGCAGGTGGCTTCTATCTGCGAGCCCTTAACGCTGTTATACGAAAAATATTTGGCACAAGGAAAGCTTGTCGCAAGGTGGTCGTCTGTGGAATGAATTGACACGGCATCGCGCAGTATGAGTCGTCACTGAGGTTGAATCGTGCTTCACGGGGATTTCCGTTATAGATTGTATGTTGGCTTCTATTTGTAACCATGTCAAACCACTTCTGGCCTCACACTTGCTCAGTTTGGTAAGCAGGTAACAACAGGTCATTGGAACGAAAGCTGGTATCCCGCACCTGGGGCAAGGTTCTTCGTCCAACCTCGTTTTATTGTCCCAGGAAGTTTCTTGGTCCAATTTAGTTCTCGTGTACAAAAAACGCCCACCCAGCATATCATTTTCGGCCCCTTGGTGGCACTGGTTCACAAGTTGATTAGTCATTGGTGTAAGTTGCCCTATCTTTTTGTCCTCTAAGGGCAGATTCCGGATTGTGCGAAGGGAGGGCGGTTCGCAAGACAACGGAGACCTGGAGGGGTTGCCCCTCAAGAGGGGGGTGGCATTCCGCGGCAACACAGGGGCGAGAGGCACATCCACACTTCAATTGAATTTCATTTTTGACTGAAAGCGTAGGCGCTGGACATCCCGCCAGGGTCCTCTATGTCACTTTGCTTTGGGTTAAAAAGAGTCGCACAACCTTCCTTGTTCAGAGTGAGGAAGATTCGATTTGGTTAACGTGACTTAGAATTGGCTTTGGATTCAAGGTCCCAGTTTGAAGTGTCCTTCACGCCTCTCCATGTGATCTGGCCAGTTTCCAGGATTAAATTTACAATTGGGTACACTTAGGCGTAACTTAACGTGTACTCTCTCTCTCTATCCGCTACACCGTCCCGACCGTAACAGCCTTAATGGTCACGACCCATCCCATCCCAGCCCACCCCACACCTTCGTTCTGCCGACGTCCCATCAACCACTACGCCGCTCCCACTACCCCCACTCCGACCACCTTGGCAGCAGGGAGCAGCCGCGGTCTGGGTGTCGAAGTCAGTGTGGGTATTTATGTGCCAAACGGACAAATACGGAGCAATTTCTGGCGGGGCCCTGGCGCCCTGTGTGCCGTGTCGGCTCCCATTAAGGACACACACTGGGCGCCTGGATCAGCGACTAATGGAATCCCTTTGGCGAGGCGGGCAGGCCAGGAATTAGTTTGTCCAATCACATTGGCTATTGGCCGATACTTACGGCTTATCCTTCCCGATGATATATCCAACGCCTCCCCATGCCCCCTCCCCCCATTCACGCTGACGCACCCGCATCCTGACCCCCCCCCCCCTGACACTCCACTTCCCAATTGGGTCAAACCACCCACCCGCTTCCTCGTCCCTACCCTCTCCCTATTTTCTTTCATTTCGTCTCCGCCATCGTCACCCCTTTTCTTCCCCCATCTTCATTTCATCCCCCCCCCCATACATCGTCGTTCTGCCCCCTCTCCGCCCGCCTTCTCACCACTTTCACTTCCCCCTTCCTCACTCTCCCTGGCCATTCATTCCCCTACTCGAAAGTGACCAAGGAACGAAGCCAGTGAATGCCTCACACCTCTTCTGCCCCCGCCCGCGCCCCCTCCCACCGCCGCAGCCCTACCTCCGAGGTTTTAGCACCGCTCGGCCACCCCTGCAGGATTGTGCGGCGGAATGGGCGCCGCTCAATAGCCGCCGGTGCCAGTGTAAATCCCGGAAACTCGCCGCCCTTGTCGGGGCCAATGCTACTTGCTGGCTGTTCAGCCCGATTGGGTAATGAATGCTTTGTCATGACCACTCCTCCCCCCACACCCTCTCACTTCCCCCACTCCCGGGGGTGTTCCGATGACCTGGTGACCGCTACCAGACCGTTGGGATTGCTCCACTTTATGAGGGACTCGGTGCGGCCAGCCAGATGGAGCTGTATGGACAGTGCCACCTGTACCAACGCCCATTGACGTGCAGGTTTAGGCCCCTTTGTCATGTGGCACGTCTGACGTTGACTGAGGTAGACTGAATCTACACTTCACCCGTCTGCTTGTCGATATTAACACTGACACTGCTTGTTCTAACTTTATTAGTTCACCACGAGTCTTTCCATCACGCATTATTGTCAGCCTCCCCAGCTCTGTTGGTAGCACACTAAGGTTAAGACCAACAGACCCGGGTTCGTTCCTCGGTTATTCTCGGCAGACCCAAATCCGGAGATTCTTCTTTCATCTCAGCAGGCTGTCCAGCGATCCTACTTTTCCTAATTTGTCCTACTTTTTGGTATATTCCTTCTTTTAATTCAAAATACCTACTTTCTTAAAACTACTTTTTCCTGCTTTTTGCTATTTGTGTTACCAATACGCGCTATTTCAAAATGTCGTGAATTGCTGTAAACGTATGGATGTCGCTTGTATTATTCAAAAATGCATTTTGTTTTTGCGTCATGATATATCTTTAAAATCAAAACTAGCTTTTGTCTATTTCTAATAACGAATATAGAGGTACAGCTGAGCAACGTCTAGGAAATGTCCTAAAACAGTCCTTTCTCAATAGTATAACTTCTTATCACTTGTTCATTCTGAATGATGTGGCTACATATGCTGTTTGATTCGTACGTTTTGCTTCTATTTCCTATTTTGTGGCACCTCCATTCGTGCACGAAAGTGGCATAAAACCCTCAATTCATGCGCTGTCCTGGCTCCGGACGTTCCGGGACCCGGTGTTTTTACCTAAACACTGACTAATTCATCCATCCATTTGAGGAAGAAAGCGGTGACAAAGAAAAAAATGATGACGATGTCAGATGCTTGCGGATAGGACCAAGCCGTTAATTGTAGAAATCTTTTGACGGATGTGGCTTCTCGGTTTCCGACAGGGCTAACGCGTCGAGAGAAACCCGGAGAAAACGTCTGGTCTGACTTCCGGTTCTTATCACTCAAACATTTTTTGTCGTTCAGGACGTCGCTGAACAGGCTTAACTGACGATGATTCAAGGGAGCCGCCGTGAACAGAGGGAGTAGCGTACTCGAAGGCAGATCATCGGGTGGCCGGTTCAAACCCCCGCGGGTGTCGGGAGCCGTTTCATCCTCATCTCAGGGTCCCAGGGGTTCCTGCATGGGTTGGCACCATTTAGCCTCACTGTACGTGCGCAGGCATCTCCCGAGACGCCAGTCATGAATCAACGGATTGTAAAAGGCTCATGCCGCCGCAAGAATCGCCCCGAAGAGCCCGCTTGCTCGCATTCAGTGTTGTTCCACTGTACTGATGGCGTCTGTCGTTGCTGCGTGCCTCCACAAATCAAATGTGCGCTGCTAGGCCGGCCCAAAGCGGCTGGGGCGTGGCTCGAACCCCACATGTGCAAATGCCTATATTTGTGCGGGATAAAATTCGCATGTCTTTCTTCGCAAAGAGCAGGTCGTTACTCCCTGATATATGTCTGCCCTCTATCTGGACCCTTCCCTGTTGTTATTGTTGCGATGTGACAATATATAGGTCAAAGCGCCCTACTTAAACCAACCAATCATTCACGAAGCTATGCCCAGCGTCCATGACGTCACTCGGAATGATGAGGCCCCGTCTGCGCTCCGCATTGAGCTTGGCGCCAGATTTCGCTATCTCTGCTTCTCGCTTGGTGCAGCTGTGTTGTCATCCCGACGGCGCAGCGGAAGTGAATGCCCAGTTTTAGGCCGTCCTTTACCGGCGTGGTACTGTGGGGGGGGGGGGGGGGGCAGGCGGCCTGGAACCAGCTGGCGGCGATGGGTGAGCTGAACAGACTGCCAGACCCAGGTGGCGTGGTGAAACCAAACTTTTTAAAAATTAAAATTGTATTAGATAAGCTCTTAAGGGGTCAGGCTTCCTTATAGCTCATGTGGTGTGGACAAATATGGAACGGTGTCAGGCTGTTGTAACGAGATAAAAAGTGTCTGGTTATGGCGACGCGGATAAAATAGTGTGATGATGCTGTGACAGGGATAAAAAAAGTGTGATGATGCTGTGACAGGAATAAAATAGTGTGATGGTGCTGTGACAGGGATAAAATAGCGTGATGATGCTGTGACAGGGATAAAATAGTGTGATGATGCTGTGACAGGGATAAAATAGTGTGATGATGCTGTGACATGGATAAAATAGTGTGATGATGCTGTGATAGGGATACAATAGTGTGATGATGCTGTGACATGGATAAAATAGTGTGATGATGCTGTGACAGGGATAAAATAGTGTGATGATGCTGTGACAGGGATAAAATAGTGTGATGATGCTGTGACAGGGATAAAATAGTGTGATGATGCTGTGACAGGGATACAATAGTGTGATGATGCTGTGACATGGATAAAATAGTGTGATGATGCTGTGACAGGGATAAAATAGTGTGATGGTGCTGTGACAGGGATAAAATAGCGTGATGATGCTGTGACAGGGATAAAATAGTGTGATGATGCTGTGACGGATAAAATAGTGTGATGATGCTGTGACAGGGATAAAATAGTGTGATGATGCTGTGACATGGATAAAATAGTGTGATGATGCTGTGACAGGGATACAATAGTGTGATGATGCTGTGACATGGATAAAATAGTGTGATGATGCTGTGACAGGGATAAAATAGTGTGATGATGCTGTGACAGGGATAAAATAGTGTGATGATGCTGTGACATGGATAAAATAGTGTGATGATGCTGTGACAGGGATGCAATAGTGTGATGATGCTGTGACATGGATAAAATAGTGTGATGATGCTGTGACAGGGATAAAATAGTGTGATGATGCTGTGACAGGGATAAAATAGTGTGATGATTTGTGACAGGGATAAAAAAAGTGTGATGATGCTGTGACAGGAACAAAATAGTGTGATGGTGCTGTGACAGGGATAAAAAAGTGCGATAATGCTGTGACAGGAATAAAATAGTGTGATGGTGCTGTGACAGGGATAAAATAGCGTGATGATGCTGTGACAGAGATAAAATAGCGTGATGATGCTGTGACAGGGATAAAATAGCGTGATGATGCTGTGACAGGGATAAAATAGTGTGATGATGCTGTGACAGGGATAAAATAGTGTGATGATGCTGTGACAGGCATAGAGCAGTGTCGGGCTGTAACAAGGATAGTGCTGTGAATTAGCCATGCATATTCACTATGCCACCTGTTTCTTTGCATGGAAAAAAATCATGATTCGTTGATACACGGCTGCCCAGATTTAACAAATAGATGGAACAATGGCATCTTTTTGAATATTTATTTTTCGGGCAAGCAGGTTGGCTCCAAGCAAGCGCCATAACTATGCCTAATATGGAGTTGTGTCACCCCGTTGTCCCAGCAGTGGTACTTACATCCGGGCTTCCCCCAAAGGGGCACGATTCCATGCGTAGCAACCATGCATAGCAACCGTCCATCTTAACCATGCGTAATGACCATGCATATTAACCATACATCTAAGCCATTATTCAAACCAAGGCCCATAACCATGAATGTAACCCTAATAAACATGCATCAAACCATACATCATAACCATAAATCTTCAATTAGACATACATGTATCAAACACATGGGTCATAACCGTGAATCAAACCATCATTAAAATGCATAACACGCATTATATGTATGTGTAACATCAGAATGATGAAAGCTCCATGAGGTTAACACACAAAGTGCGCACGCTGCCTCTTCACATTGCGCGCATTATTGTTCTATTATTCATGGTCCACTGCCCGAGTAACCTATTTTGTACTCTTCCCTATATCCACAGGAGGGGAGTCCATTTCGTCATGCATAACTGTTAATTAACCCTGCTTATTTGAAGGCAATTAGGGCCAGATAGCTTCTAAGTTATTCATGAAGCTATAATTTCTGTCCCGTAAATGCCCGGTTTCACTGAGATTGTAGCGAGCAAGAAAGAAATAGCTCCGTGCTCGCGATTACTGTCTGGCGTCTAGCCTCGGCGGTGAGTTGCTTTCGCTGGTAACTTGTTCTGGGCATGTAGTCCGTTCTTAACGTTATCTATGGGAGAATGATGCGTTCGTCTGTTAGACATGATTGGATTGGGACATGAGGCGCCGTTGCTCGTTTTACCTTTACAATTGCATTGGTTCAACCAGTTCCACAAGAGAGACTGCATGGCACTAGACTGCGCCATTTAAGCACTATGCATAGCACTGTTCATTTAACCACTATGCATAGCACTGTCCATTTAACCACTATGCAGAGCACTGCGTCATTTAACCACTATGCATAGCACTGCGACATTTTACCACTGCATAGCACTGCGCCATTTAACCACTATGCAAAGCACTGCGTCTTTTAACCACTGTGCCTAGCGCTGCGCCATTTAACCACTATGCAAAGCACTGCGTCTTTTAACCACTGTGCCTAGCGCTGCGCCATTTAACCACTATGCAAAGCACTGCGTCTTTTAACCACTGTGCCTAGCGCTGCGCCATTTAACCACTATGCAAAGCACTGCGTCTTTTAACCACTGTGCCTAGCGCTGCGCCATTTAACCACTATGCAAAGCACTGCGTTTTTTAACCACTGTGCCTAGCGCTGCGCCATTTAACCACTATGCAAAGCACTGCGTCTTTTAACCACTGTGCCTAGCGCTGCGCCATTTAACCACTATGCAAAGCACTGCGTCTTTTAACCACTGTGCCTAGCGCTGCGCCATTTAACCACTATGCAAAGCACTGCGTCTTTTAACCACTGTGCCTAGCGCTGCGCCATTTAACCACTATGCAAAGCACTGCGTCTTTTAACCACTGTGCCTAGCGCTGCGCCATTTAACCACTATGCAAAGCACTGCGTCTTTTAACCACTGTGCCTAGCGCTGCGCCATTTAACCACTATGCAAAGCACTGCGTCTTTTAACCACTGTGCCTAGCGCTGCGCCATTTAACCACTATGCAAAGCACTGCGTCTTTTAACCACTGTGCCTAGCGCTGCGCCATTTAACCACTATGCAAAGCACTGCGTCTTTTAACCACTGTGTCTAGCGCTGCGCCATTTAACCACTATGCAAAGCACTGCGTTTTTTAACCACTGTGCCTAGCGCTGCGCCATTTAACCACTATGCATAGCACTGCGTCATTTAACCACTATGCATAGCACTGCGACATTTTACCACTGCATAGCACTGCGTCTTTTAACCACTGTGCCTAGCGCTGCGTAATTTAACCAGTATGCAGATCACTACCACGTGGGGTGCCGGTCCAAAGTCAGCCGTGGGGGCTGGTCCGAGGTCAGCCTTGGGGACTGGTCCAAGGTCACCCGTGGGGGGCTGGTCCGAGGTCAGCCTTGGGGACTGGTCCAAGGTCACCCGTGGGGGGCTGGTCCGAGGACAACTGTGGAGGACTGGCCCAAGGTCAGCCGTGGGGGGCTGGTCCAAGGTCAGCTGTGAAGGACTGGTCAAAGGTCAGCCGTGGCGGGTTGGTCTCTTGTTCTTGTGCCGCGATCACATCTGTCTAGCGTCCCTGTGCCCCCACTTCATCTGTCTCGCTTCCTTGTGCCACGACCACATCTGTCTCGCTTCCTTGTGCCACGACCACATCTGTCTGGCTTCCTTGTGCCACGACCACATCTCTCGATTCCTTGTGCCACGACCACATCCGTCTCGCTTCCTTGTGCCACGAACACATCTGTCTCCCTTCCTTGTGCCACGACCACATCTGTCTCGTTTCCTTGTGCTGCGATCACATCTGTCTGGCTTCTCTGTGCCACGAACACATCTCTCCCTTCCTTGTGCCACGATCACATCTGTCTCGCTTCCTTGTGCCACGACCACTTCTGTCTGGCTTCACTGTGGCACCACCCCATCTTTATGGCTTTCTTGTGCCGCGACCACATCTGCCTCGCTTCCTAATTGTGGCAACACCCCATCTCTCTAGATCATTGTGTCACGACCATATCTCTGGCTTCCCCGTGCCGCCACCCCACCTCTCTGGCTTCCCTGTGTCACTACCCCATCTCGCTGGCTTTCCTGTGCCACCACCCCATCTCTCTGGCTTCCCTGCGTCACCACCCCATCTCTCTGGCTTCCCTGCGTCACCACCCCATCTCTCTGGCTTCCATGTGCCACCACCCCATCTCTCTGGCTTCCCTGCGTCACCACCCCATCTCTCTGGCTTCCATGTGCCACCACTCCATCTCTCTGTCTTCCCTGTGCCACCACCCCATCTCCCTAGCTTCCCTGTGCCCCCGCCCCATCTCCCTGGCTTCCCTGTGCCACCACCCCATCTCTATGGCTTCCATGTGCCACCACCCCATCTCTCTGTCTTCCCTGTGCCACCACCCCATCTCCCTGGCTTCCCTGTGCCCCCGCCCCATCTCCCTGGCTTCCCTGTGCCACCACCCCATCTCTATGGCTTCCCTGTGCCACCACCCCATCTCTATGGCTTCCCTGTGCCCCCGCCCCATCTCCCTGGCTTCCCTGTGCCACCACCCCATCTCTATGGCTTCCCTGTGGCACCACCCCATCTCTATGGCTTCCCTGTGCCACCACCCCATCTCTATGGCTTCCCTGCGTCACCACCCCATCTCTCTGGCTTCCATGTGCCACCACCCCATCTCTCTGTCTTCCCTGTGCCACCACCCCATCTCTATGGCTTCCCTGTGCCACCACCCCATCTCTATGGCTTCCCTGTGCCCCCGCCCCATCTCCCTGGCTTCCCTGTGCCATCACCCCATCTCCCTGGCTTCCCTGTGCCACCACCCCATCTCTCTGGCTTCCCTGTGCCACCACCCCATCTGTCTGGCTTCCCTGTGCCACCACCCCATCTGTTTGGCTTCCCTGTGCCACCACCCCATCTCTATGGCTTCCCTGAGCCACCACCCCATCTGTCTGGCTTTCTTGTGCCACCACCCCATCTCTATGGCTTCACTGTGCCACCACCCCATCTGTCTGGCTTTCCTGTGCCATCACCCCATCTCTCTGGCTTCCCTGTGCCACCACCCAATCTCCCTGGCTTCCCTGTGCCACCATCCCATCTCTCTGGCTTCCCTGTGCCACCACCCCATCTCTATAGCTTCCCTGCGTCACCACCCCATCTCTCTGGCTTCCATGTGCCACCACCCCATCCCTCTGTCTTCCCTGCGTCACCACCCCATCTCTCTGGCTTCCCTGTGCCACCACCCCATCTCTCTGGCTTCCCTGTGCCACCACCCCATCTCCATGGCTTCCCTGTGCCACCACCCCATCTCTCTGGCTTCCCCGTGCCACCACCCCATCTCCCTGGCTTCCCTGTGCCACCATCCCATCTCTCCGGCTTCCCTGTGCCACCACCCATCTCTATGGCTTCCCTGCGTCACCACCCCATCTCTCTGGCTTCCATGTGCCACCACCCCATCTCTCTGTCTTCCCTGCGTCACCACCCCATCTATCTGGCTTCCCTGTGCCACCACCCCATCTCTCTGGCTTCCCTGTGCCACCACCCCATCTCTCTGTCTTCCCTGCGTCACCACCCCATCTCTCTGGCTTCCCTGTGCCACCACCCCATCTCTCTGTCTTCCCTGTGCCACCACCCCATCTCTCTGGCCTCCCTGTGCCACCAACCGCACCACTCCAACGTTGCTCGTTTTCTTAGTTTTTTCACCCAACTTACGTGTCAGCCCCATTCCTCGCACCTTTGACGGAAAACTCGTTTGACAATATTACATCCGTCGTAGCTGTAGCCATCAATTTAATCTCAAAACTGTTCATGGCCCACGTTCTCATTGCCCAGTTCCTCTGCTGTTTTTACGCGGCACGTGTTTTCTACCTTCATCTTCTATCGCCGCCTCCATTGCTGTCTGTTGTCGTGCTTCCTTATTATATTACTCAGCAAAAACGCTGACGATAATCGAGGCTCTTTCATCTGCCTGCCCATTGCTATTTCCATCAAACCCGGGGACACACACCGCCAATAGGCAGTTATATAGCCCGTGCCTTGTTTGATGTAGCGCCCAGTGAGGGACGGAGCTATGCCGTGCCCACCGCACCACCCGACCGCGGTGGTTGCGGTGGGAAGAGGACCACGTAAGTAATCGACATCGGGGTGTTTTTGTCATGCAGATGGCATTCCCAGAAGTCATTGATGTTCCCTTTCTCCCTAGAAAGAGTGGACGAATGCTGGGAATGGCTATAAAGGGCCTACTTTACTGTTCTTAAAATGTACGTGTTATTAATGAAAGCTTTTGTGGTTCTTCTAGGTGAATCCTGCGTCTCGTCAGAATGGCGTTATCTTTACTAGCGTTGTCGCCCATGCAGTCCCTAGTTTCACCGTCGCTATGAGGACTGCCGGAAGCACTTGTCACTGCCGGATTGTCTGCGTTTCCGAATGTCCTTTGTCTTCAGAAAAGTGTGTGTGGGGGGGGGGGGGGGGGCGGGATATCGTAGATTACTATTTGTAGCCCTGACGGCTTAAACGGTATTTCATTCAATTTCAATATATTGTCTATCTCTATGAAAATCGCGTAGTTTTGCATCCGTTTGCAATGCCGCTCAAGTTGCTGAGCGGAGCCTTATAACCACAGCAATCCTCCTTTCTCTTTATATTAAGACCCGAGACGTTTATCTCGTACAAACACAGACGTTTGCACAGACGGAGAGATGATTTGGCGACTGCGTCACTTTTCTTTCTTCAGATACTTTCCCCCTGAAATCCAGTTCCATACGTACCATTCGCCTGAGCTTCACAGTGACCTTAAAAGGTCAGCGTGTCCTCTAAAAAACCAATCAAGCGACCTCATAGTCATCAGTCTCTCAGCGTCTCAGTGACCTCAAAGGTCGAGCTGTCTCCCATGAAACCAATCAACCCACTTCCTAGTCAAGCGCGAGCTGTTATTGCCTGGGTAGATCCCGGCGCTGTTCCGGCGCTGTTTGTCTGGTCTCCAATTGAGGTATAAATTCTTGGAGAAAGTGGCTAACCGTGATGAACGAAGGTTGGATCAAAGTGCTGCAGTCTGAATCGTGTGGTATATACGCCTCAATTCAGTCAATATATGAGGTCGTAAAGGCGACGCTGGACTTTTCTGTGCTAAGTTTGGTTGTGTAGGATTCGTCTTGGGAGTGTTGCGGTCACATAAAGCTGTCGGTTCCTGAGTTAGATGTCTAGCTGAAAGTAAGGCTACGGACCAAGTAACTGGCAGGTGGCTTCTATCTGCGAGCCCTTAACGCTGTTATACGAAAAATATTTGGCACAAGGAAAGCTTGTCGCAAGGTGGTCGTCTGTGGAATGAATTGACACGGCATCGCGCAGTATGAGTCGTCACTGAGCTTGAATCGTGCTTCACGGGGATTTCCGTTATAGATTGTATGTTGGCTTCTATTGGTAACCATGTCAAACCACTTCTGGCCTCACACTTGCTCAGTTTGGTAAGCAGGTAACAACAGGTCATTGGAACGAAAGCTGGTATCCCGCACCTGGGGCAAGGTTCTTCGTCCAACCTCGTTTTATTGTCCCGGGAAGTTTCTTGGTCCAATTTAGTTCTCGTGTACAAAAAACGCCCACCCAGCATATCATTTTCGGCCCCTTGGTGGCACTGGTTCACAAGTTGATTAGTCATTGGTGTAAGTTGCCCTTCTTTTTGTCCTCTAAGGGCAGATCCCGGATTGTGCGAAGGGAGGGCGGTTCGCAAGACAACGGAGACCTGGAGGGGTTGCCCCTCAAGAGGGGGGTGGCATTCCGCGGCAACACAGGGGCGAGAGGCACATCCACACCTCAATTGAATTCCATTTTTGACTGAAAGCGTAGGCGCTGGACATCCCGCCAGGGTCCTCTATGTCACTTTGTATTGGGTTAAAAAGAGTCGCACAACCTTCCTTGTTCAGAGTGAGGAAGATTCGATCTGGTTAACGTGGCTTAGAATTGGCTTTGGATTCAAGGTCCCAGTTTGAAGTGTTCTTCACGCCTCCCCATGTGATCTAGCCAGTTTCCAGGATTAAATTTACAATTGGGTACACTTAGGCGTAACTTAACGTGTACTCTCTCTTTCTCTCCGCTACACCGTCCCGACCGTAACAGCCTTAATGGTCACGACCCATCCCATCCCAGCCCACCCCACACCTTCGTTCTGCCGACGTCCCATCAACCACTACGCCGCTCCCACTACCCCCACTCCGACCACCTTGGCAGCAGGGAGCAGCCGCGGTCTGGGTGTCGAAGTCAGTGTGGGTATTTATGTGCCAAACGGACAAATACGGAGCAATTTCTGGCGGGGCCCTGGCGCCCTGTGTGCCGTGTCGGCTCCCATTAAGGACACACACTGGGCGCCTGGATCAGCGACTAATGGAATCCCTTTGGCGAGGCGGGCAGGCCAGGAATTAGTTTGTCCAATCACATTGGCTATTGGCCGATACTTACGGCTTATCCTTCCCGATGATATATCCAACGCCTCCCCATGCCCCCTCCCCCCCCATTCACGCTGACGCACCCGCATCCTGACCCCTCCCCCCCCCTGACACTCCACTTCCCAATTGGGTCAAACCACCCACCCGCTTCCTCGTCCCTACCCTCTCCCTATTTTCTTTCATTTCGTCTCCGCCATCGTCACCCCTTTTCTTCCCCCATCTTCATTTCATCCCCCCCCCATACATCGTCGTTCTGCCCCCTCTCCGCCCGCCTTCTCACCACTTTCACTTCCCCCTTCCTCACTCTCCCTGGCCATTCATTCCCCAACTCGAAAGTGACCAAGGAACGAAGCCAGTGAATGCCTCACACCTCCTCTGCCCCCGCCCGCGCCCCCTCCCACCGCCGCAGCCCTACCTCCGAGGTTTTAGCACCGCTCGGCCACCCCTGCAGGATTGTGCGGCGGAATGGGCGCCGCTCAATAGCCGGTGCCAGTGTAAATCCCGGGAACTCGCCGTCCTTGTCGGGGCCAATGCTACTTTCTGGCTGTTCAGCCCGATTGGGTAATGAATGCTTTGTCATGACCACTCCTCCCCCCACACCCTCTCACTTCCCCCACTCCCGGGGGTGTTCCGATGACCTGGTGACCGCTACCAGACCGTTGGGATTGCTCCACTTTATGAGGGACTCGGTGCGGCCAGCCAGATGGAGCTGTATGGACAGTGCCACCTGTACCAACGCCCATTGACGTGCAGGTTTAGGCCCCTTTGTCATGTGGCACGTCTGACGTTGACTGAGGTAGACTGAATCTACACTTCACCCGTCTGCTTGTCGATATTAACACTGACACTGCTTGTTCTAACTTTATTAGTTCACCACGAGTCTTTCCATCACGCATTATTGTCAGCCTCCCCAGCTCTGTTGGTAGCACACTAAGGTTAAGACCAACAGACCCGGGTTCGTTCCTCGGTTATTCTCGGCAGACCCAAATCCGGAGATTCTTCTTTCATCTCAGCAGGCTGTCCAGCGATCCTACTTTTCCTAATTTGTCCTACTTTTTGGTATATTCCTTCTTTTAATTCAAAATACCTACTTTTTTAAAACTACTTTTTCCTGCTTTTTGCTATTTGTGTTACCAATACGCGCTATTTCAAAATGTCGTGAATTGCTGTAAACGTATGGATGTCGCTTGTATTATTAAAAAAGATGCATTTTGTTTTTGCGTCATGATATATCTTTAAAATCAAAACTAGCTTCTGTCTATTTCTCATAACGAATATAGAGGTACAGCTGAGCAACGTCTAGGAAATGTCCTAAAACAGTCCTTTCTCAATAGTATAACTTCTTATCACTTGTTCATTCTGAATGATGTGGCTACATATGCTGTTTGATTCGTACGTTTTGCTTCTATTTCCTATTTTGTGGCACCTCCATTCGTGCACGAAAGTGGCATAAAACCCTCAATTCATGCGCTGTCCTGGCTCCGGACGTTCCGGGACCCGGTGTTTTCACCTAAACACTGACTAATTCATCCATCCATTTGAGGAAGAAAGCGGCGACAAAGAAAAACTGATGACGATGTCAGATGCTTGCGGATAGGACCAAGCCGTTAATTGTAGAAATCTTTTGACGGATGTGGCTTCTCGGCTTCCGACAGGGCTAACGCGTCGAGAGAAACCCGGAGAAAACGTCTGGTCTGACTTCCGGCTCTTATCACTCAAACATTTTTTGTCGTTCAGGACGTCGCTGAACAGGCTTAACTGACGATGATTCAAGGGAGCCGTCGTGAACGGAGGGAGTAGCGTACTCGAAGGCAGATCATCGGGTGGCCGGTTCAAACCCCCGCGGGTGTCGGGAGCCGTTTCATCCTCATCTCAGGGTCCCAAGGGTTCCTGCATGGGTTGGCACCATTTAGCCTCACTGTACGTGCGCAGGCATCTCCCGAGACGCCAGTCATGAATCAACGGATTGTAAAAGGCTCATGCCGCCGCAAGAATCGCCCCGAAGAGCCCGCTTGCTCGCATTCAGTGTTCTTCCACTGTACTGATGACGTCTGTCGTTGCTGCGTGCCTCCACAAATCAAATGTGCGCTGCTAGGCCGGCCCAAAGCGGCTGGGGCGTGGCTCGAACCCCACATGTGCAAATGCCTATATTTGTGCGGGATAAAATTCGCATGTCTTTCTTCGCAAAGAGCAGGTCGTTACTCCCTGATATATGTCTGCTTTCTATCTGGACCCTTCCCTGTTGTTATTGTTGCGATGTGACATTATATAGGTCAAAGCGCCCTACTTAAACCAACCAATCATTCACGAAGCTATGCCCAGCGTCCGTGACGTCACTCGGAATGATGAGGCCCCGTCTGCGCTCCGCATTGAGCTTGGCACCAGATTTCGCTATCTCTGCTTCTCGCTTGGAGCAGCTGTGTTGTCATCCCGACGGCGCAGCGGATGTGAATGCCCAGTTTAGGCCGTCCTTTACCGGCGTGGTACTGTGGGGGGGGGGGGGGGGGGCAGGCGGCCTGGAACCAGCTGGCGGCGACGGGTGAGCTGAACAGACTGCCAGACCCAGGGGGCGTGGTGAAACCAAACTTTGTAAAAATTAAAATTGTATTAGATAAGCTCTTAAGGGGTCAGGCTTCCTTATAGCTCATGTGGTGTGGACAAATATGGAACGGTGTCAGGCTGTTGTAACGAGATAAAAAGTGTCTGGTTATGGCGACGGGGATAAAATAGCGTGATGATGCTGTGACAGGGATAAAATAGCGTGATGATGCTGTGACAGGGATAAAATAGCGTGATGATGCTGTGACGGATAAAATAGTGTGATGATTCTGTGACAGGGATAAAATAGTGTGATTATGCTGTGACAGGCATAGAGCAGTGTCAGGCTGTAACAGGGGTAGTGCCGTGAATTAGCCATGCATATTCACTATGCCACCTGTTTCTTTGCATGAAAAAAATCATGATTCGTTGACACAAGGCGGCCCAGATTTAACAAATAGATGGAGAAATGGCATCGTTTTGAATATTGATGTTTCCGGCAAGCAGGTTGGCTCTTAGCAAGCACCATAACTATGCCTAATATGGAGTTGTGTCATCCGTTTTTTCTCGTTGTCCCCGCAGTGGTCCTTACGTCCGGGCCCTCCTCTAAGGGGCACGATTCCATGCGTAGCAACCATGCATAGCTACCGTCCATCTTAACCATGCGTAATGACCATGCATATTAACGATACATCTAAGCCATTATTCAAATCAAGGCCCATAACCATCAATTTAACCCCAATAAACATGCATCAAACCATAGATCATAACCATAAATCATCAATTAAACATACATGTATCAGACACATGGGTCATAACCGTGAATCAAACCATCATTAAAATGCATAACACGCATTATATGTATGTGTAACATCAGAATGATGAAAGCTCCATGAGGTTAACACACAAAGTGCGCACGCTGCCTCTTCACATTGCGCGCATTATTGTTCTATTATTCATGGTCCACTGCCCGAGTAACCTATTTTGTACTCTTCCCTATATCCACAGGAGGGGAGTCCATTTCGTCATGCATAACTGTTAATTAACCCTGCTTATTTGAAGGCAATTAGGGCCAGATAGCTTCTAAGTTATTCATGAAGCTATAATTTCTGTCCCGTAAATGCCCGGTTTCACTGAGATTGTAGCGAGCAAGAAAGAAATAGCTCCGTGCTCGCGATTACTGTCTGGCGTCTAGCCTCGGCGGTGAGTTGTATTCGCTGGTAACTTGTTCTGGGCATGTAGTCCGTTCTTAACGTTATCTATGGGGGAATGATGCGTTCGTCTGTTAGACATGATTGGATTGGGACATGAGGCGCCGTGGCTCGTTTTACCTTTACAATTGCATTGGTTCAACCAGTTCCACAAGAGAGACTGCAAGGCACTAGACTGCGCCATTTAAGCACTATGCATAGCACTGTTGATTTAACCACTATGCATAGCACTGCGTCTTTTAACCACTGTGCCTAGCGCTGCGCCATTTAACCACTATGCAAAGCACTGCGTCTTTTAACCACTGTGCCTAGCGCTGCGCCATTTAACCACTATGCAAAGCACTGCGTCTTTTAACCACTGTGCCTAGCGCTGCGCCATTTAACCACTATGCAAAGCACTGCGTCTTTTAACCACTGTGCCTAGCGCTGCGCCATTTAACCACTATGCATAGCACTGCGTCATTTAACCACTATGCATAGCACTGCGACATTTTACCACTGCATAGCACTGCGCCATTTAACCACTATGCAAAGCACTGCGTCTTTTAACCACTGTGCCTAGCGCTGCGTAATTTAACCAGTATGCAGATCACTACCACGTGGGGTGCCGGTCCAAAGTCAGCCGTGGGGGCTGGTCCAAGGTCAGCCTTGGGGACTGGTCCAAGGTCACCCGTGGGGGGCTGGTCCGAGGACAACTGTGGAGGACTGGCCCAAGGTCAGCCGTGGGGGGCTGGTCCAAGGTCAGCTGTGAAGGACTGGTCAAAGGTCAGCCGTGGCGTGTTGGTCTCTTGTTCTTGTGCCGCGATCACATCTGTCTAGCGTCCCTGTGCCCCCACTTCATGTCTCGCTTCCTTGTGCCACGACCACATCTGTCTCGCTTCCTTGTGCCATGACCACATCTGTCTGGCTTCCTTGTGCCACGACCACATCTCTCGATGCCTTGTGCCACGACCACATCCGTCTCGCTTCCTTGTGCCACGACCACATCTGTCTCGTTTCCTTGTGCTGCGATCACATCTGTCTGGCTTCTCTGTGCCACGAACACATCTCTCCCTTCCTTGTGCCACGATCACATCTGTCTCGCTTCCTTGTGCCACGACCACTTCTGTCTGGCTTCACTGTGGCACCACCCCATCTTTATGGCTTTCTTGTGCCGCGATCACATCTGCCTCGCTTCCTAATTGTGGCAACACCCCATCTCTCTAGCTCATTGTGTCACGACCATATCTCTGGCTTCCCCGTGCCGCCACCCCACCTCTCTGGCTTCCCTGTGTCACTACCCCATCTCTCTGGCTTCCCTGCGTCACCACCCCATCTCTCTGGCTTCCCTGCGTCACCACCCCATCTCTCTGGCTTCCATGTGCCACCACCCCATCTCTCTGGCTTCCCTGCGTCACCACCCCATCTCTCTGGCTTCCATGTGCCACCACTCCATCTCTCTGTCTTCCCTGTGCCACCACCCCATCTCCCTAGCTTCCCTGTGCCCCCGCCCCATCTCCCTGGCTTCCCTGTGCCACCACCCCATCTCTATGGCTTCCATGTGCCACCACCCCATCTCTCTGTCTTCCCTGTGCCACCACCCCATCTCCCTGGCTTCCCTGTGCCCCCGCCCCATCTCCCTGGCTTCCCTGTGCCACCACCCCATCTCTATGGCTTCCCTGTGCCACCACCCCATCTCTATGGCTTCCCTGTGCCACCACCCCATCTCTCTGGCTTCCCTGTGCCACCACCCCATCTCTCTGTCTTCCCTGCGTCACCACCCCATCTCTCTGGCTTCCCTGTGCCACCACCCCATCTCCCTGGCTTCCCTGTGCCACCATCCCATCTCTCTGGCTTCCCTGTGCCACCACCCCATCTCTCTGGCTTCCCTGTGCCACCACCCCATCTCCCTGGCTTCCCTGTGCCACCACCCCATCTCTCTGTCTTCCCTGCGTCACCACCCCATCTCTCTGGCTTCCCTGTGCCACCACCCCATCTCCCTGGCTTCCCTGTGCCACCATCCCATCTCTCTGGCTTCCCTGTGCCACCACCCCATCTCTCTGGCTTCCCTGTGCCACCACCCCATCTCCCTGGCTTCCCTGTGCCACCACCCCATCTCTATAGCTTCCCTGCGTCACCACCCCATCTCTCTGGCTTCCCTGTGCCACCACCCCATCTCCCTGGCTTCCCTGTGCCACCACCCCATCTCCCTGGCTTCCCTGTGCCATCACCCCATCTCTCTGGCTTCCCTGTGCCACCACCCCATCTCTCTGTCTTCCCTGTACCACCACCCCATCTCTCTGGCTTCCCTGTGCCACCACCCCATCTCTCTGGCTTCCTTGTGCCACCACCCCATCTCTCTGGCTTCCTTGTGCCACCACCCCATCTCTCTGGCTTCCCTGTGCCACCACCCCATCTCTCTGGCTTCCCTGTGCCACCACCCCATCTCTCTGGCTTCCTTGTGCCACCACCCCATCTCTCTGGCTTCCTTGTGCCACCACCCCATCTCTCTGGCTTCCCTGTGGCACCACCCCATCTCTCTGTCTTCCCTGTACCACCACCCCATCTCTCTGGCCTCCCTGTGCCACCAACCGCACCACTCCAACGTTGCTCGTTTTCTTAGTTTTTTCACCCAACTTACGTGTCAGCCCCATTCCTCGCACCATTGACGGAAAACTCGTTTGACAATATTACATCCGTCGTAGCTGTAGCCACCAATTTAATCTCAAAACTGTTCATGGCCCACGTTCTCATTGCCCAGTTCCTCTGCTGTTTTTACGCGGCACGTGTTTTCTACCTTCATCTTCTATCGCCGCCTCCATTGCTGTCTGTTGTCGTGCTTCCTTATTATATTACTCAGCAAAAACGCTGACGATAATCGAGGCTCTTTCATCTGCCTGCCCATTGCTATTTCCATCAAACCCGGGGACACACACCGCCAGTGGGCAGTTATATAGCCCGTGCCTTGTTTGATGTGGCGCCCAGTGAGGGACGGAGCTATGCCGTGCCCACCGCACCACCCGACCGCGGTGGTTGCGGTGGGAAGAGGACCACGTAAGGAATCGACATCGGGGTGTTTTTGTCATGCAGATGGCATTCCCAGAAGTCATTGATGTTCCCTTTCTCCCTAGAAAGAGTGGACGAATGCTGGGAATGGCTATAAAGGGCCTACTTTACTGTTCTTAAAATGTACTTGTTATTAATGAATACTTTTGTGGTTCTTCTAGATTAATCCTGCGTCTCGTCAGAATGGCGTTATCTTTACTAGCGTTGTCGCCCATGCAGTCCCTAGTTTCACCGTCGCTATGAGGACTGCCGGAAGCACTTGTCACTGCCGGATTGTCTGCGTTTCCGAATGCCCTTTGTCTTCAGAAAAGTGTGTGTGTGGGTGGGGGGGGGGGATATCGTAGATTACTATTTGTAGCCCTGACGGCTTAAACGGTATTTCATTCAATTTCAATATATTGTCTATGTCTATGAAAATCGCGTAGTTTTGCATCCGTTTGCAATGCCGCTCAAGTTGCTGAGCGGAGCCTTATAACCACAGCAATCCTTCTTTCTCTTTATATAAAGACCAGAGACGTTTATCTCGTACAAACACAGACGTTTGCACAGACGGAGAGATGATTTGGCGACTGCGTCACTTTTCTTTCTTTAGATTCTTTCCCCCTGAAATCCAGTTCCATACGTTCCATTCGCCTGAGCTTCACAGTGACCTTAAAAGGTCAGCGTGTCCTCTAAGAAACCAATCAAGCGACCTCATAGTCATCCGTCTCTCAGCGTCTCAGTGACCTCAAAGGTCGAGCTGTCTCCCATGAAACCAATCAACCCACTTCCTAGTCAAGCGCGAGCTGTTATTGCCTGGGTAGATCCCGGCGCTGTTCCGGCGCTGTTTGTCTGGTCTCCAATTGAGGTATAATTTCTTGGAGAAAGTGGCTAACCGTGATGAAGGAAGGTTGGATCAAAGTGCTGCAGTCTGAATCGTGTGGTATATACGCCTCAATTCAGTCAATATATGAGGTCGTAAAGGCGACGCTGGACTTTTCTGTGCTAAGTTTGGTTGTGTAGGATTCGTCTTGGGAGTGTTGCGGTCACATAAAGCTGTCGGTTCCTGAGTTAGATGTCTAGCTGAAAGTAAGGCTACGGACCAAGTAACTGGCAGGTGGCTTCTATCTGCGAGCCCTTAACGCTGTTATACGAAAAATATTTGGCACAAGGAAAGCTTGTCGCAAGGTGGTCGTCTGTGGAATGAATTGACACGGCATCGCACAGTATGAGTCGTCACTGTGCTTGAATCGTGCTTCACGGGGATTTCCGTTATAGATTATATGTTGGCTTCTATTGGTAGCCATGTCAAACCACTTAGGGCCTCACACTTGCTCAGTTTGGTAAGCAGGTAACAACAGGTCATGGGAACGAAAGCTGGTATCCCGCACTTGGGGCAAGGTTCTTCATCCAACCCCGTTTTATTGTCCCGGGAAGTTTCTTGGTCCAATTTAGTCTTCGTGTACAAAAAAACGCCCACCCAGCATATCATTTTCGGCCCCTTGGTGGCACTGGTTCACAAGTTGATTAGTCATTGGTGTAAGTTGCCCTTCTTTTTGTCCTCTAAGGGCAGATCCCGGATTGTGCGAAGGGAGGGCGGTTCGCAAGACAACGGAGACCTGGAGGGGTTGCCCCTCAAGAGGGGGGTGGCATTCCGCGGCAACACAGGGGCGAGAGGCACATCCACACTTCAATTGAATTCCATTTTTGACTGAAAGCGTAGGCGCTGGACATCCCGCCAGGGTCCTCTATGTCACTTTGCTTTGGGTTAAAAAGAGTCGCACAACCTTCCTTGTTCAGAGTGAGGAAGATTCGATTTGGTTAACGTGACTTAGAATTGGCTTTGGATTCAAGGTCCCAGTTTGAAGTGTCCTTCACGCCTCTCCATGTGATCTGGCCAGTTTCCAGGATTAAATTTACAATTGGGTACACTTAGGCGTAACTTAACGTGTACTCTCTCTCTCTATCCGCTACACCGTCCCGACCGTAACAGCCTTAATGGTCACGACCCATCCCATCCCAGCCCACCCCACACCTTCGTTCTGCCGACGTCCCATCAACCACTACGCCGCTCCCACTACCCCCACTCCGACCACCTTGGCAGCAGGGAGCAGCCGCGGTCTGGGTGTCGAAGTCAGTGTGGGTATTTATGTGCCAAACGGACAAATACGGAGCAATTTCTGGCGGGGCCCTGGCGCCCTGTGTGCCGTGTCGGCTCCCATTAAGGACACACACTGGGCGCCTGGATCAGCGACTAATGGAATCCCTTTGGCGAGGCGGGCAGGCCAGGAATTAGTTTGTCCAATCACATTGGCTATTGGCCGATACTTACGGCTTATCCTTCCCGATGATATATCCAACGCCTCCCCATGCCCCCTCCCCCCATTCACGCTGACGCACCCGCATCCTGACCCCCCCCCCCCCCCCCTGACACTCCACTTCCCAATTGGGTCAAACCACCCACCCGCTTCCTCGTCCCTACCCTCTCCCTATTTTCTTTCATTTCGTCTCCGCCATCGTCACCCCTTTTCTTCCCCCATCTTCATTTCATCCCCCCCCCATACATCGTCGTTCTGCCCCCTCTCCGCCCGCCTTCTCACCACTTTCACTTCCCCCTTCCTCACTCTCCCTGGCCATTCATTCCCCTACTCGAAAGTGACCAAGGAACGAAGCCAGTGAATGCCTCACACCTCTTCTGCCCCCGCCCGCGCCCCCTCCCACCGCCGCAGCCCTACCTCCGAGGTTTTAGCACCGCTCGGCCACCCCTGCAGGATTGTGCGGCGGAATGGGCGCCGCTCAATAGCCGCCGGTGCCAGTGTAAATCCCGGAAACTCGCCGCCCTTGTCGGGGCCAATGCTACTTGCTGGCTGTTCAGCCCGATTGGGTAATGAATGCTTTGTCATGACCACTCCTCCCCCCACACCCTCTCACTTCCCCCACTCCCGGGGGTGTTCCGATGACCTGGTGACCGCTACCAGACCGTTGGGATTGCTCCACTTTATGAGGGACTCGGTGCGGCCAGCCAGATGGAGCTGTATGGACAGTGCCACCTGTACCAACGCCCATTGACGTGCAGGTTTAGGCCCCTTTGTCGTTCCTCGGTTATTCTCGGCAGACCCAAATCCGGAGATTCTTCTTTCATCTCAGCAGGCTGTCCAGCGATCCTACTTTTCCTAATTTGTCCTACTTTTTGGTATATTCCTTCTTTTAATTCAAAATACCTACGTTTTTAAAACTACTTTTTCCTGCTTTTTGCTATTTGTGTTACCAATACGCGCTATTTCAAAATGTCGTGAATTGCTGTAAACGTATGGATGTCGCTTGTATTATTCAAAAATGCATTTTGTTTTTGCGTCATGATATATCTTTAAAATCAAAACTAGCTTCTGTCTATTTCTCATAACGAATATAGAGGTACAGCTGAGCAACGTCTAGGAAATGTCCTAAAACAGTCCTTTCTCAATAGTATAACTTCTTATCACTTGTTCATTCTGAATGATGTGGCTACATATGCTGTTTGATTCGTACGTTTTGCTTCTATTTCCTATTTTGTGGCACCTCCATTCGTGCACGAAAGTGGCATAAAACCCTCAATTCATGCGCTGTCCTGGCTCCGGACGTTCCGGGACCCGGTGTTTTTACCTAAACACTGACTAATTCATCCATCCATTTGAGGAAGAAAGCGGCGACAAAGAAAAACTGATGACGATGTCAGATGCTTGCGGATAGGACCAAGCCGTTAATTGTAGAAATCTTTTGACGGATGTGGCTTCTCGGTTTCCGACAGGGCTAACGCGTCGAGAGAAACCCGGAGAAAACGTCTGGTCTGACTTCCGGCTCTTATCACTCAAACATTTTTTGTCGTTCAGGACGTCGCTGAACAGGCTTAACTGACGATGATTCAAGGGAGCCGCCGTGAACGGAGGGAGTAGCGTACTCGAAGGCAGATCATCGGGTGGCCGGTTCAAACCCCCGCGGGTGTCGGGAGCCGTTTCATCCTCATCTCAGGGTCCCAGGGGTTCCTGCATGGGTTGGCACCATTTAGCCTCACTGTACGTGCGCAGGCATCTCCCGAGACGCCAGTCATGAATCAACGGATTGTAAAAGGCTCATGCCGCCGCAAGAATCGCCCCGAAGAGCCCGCTTGCTCGCATTCAGTGTTGTTCCACTGTACTGATGGCGTCTGTCGTTGCTGCGTGCCTCCACAAATCAAATGTGCGCTGCTAGGCCGGCCCAAAGCGGCTGGGGCGTGGCTCGAACCCCACATGTGCAAATGCCTATATTTGTGCGGGATAAAATTCGCATGTCTTTCTTCGCAAAGAGCAGGTCGTTACTCCCTGATATATGTCTGCTTTCTATCTGGATCCTTCCTGTTGTTATTGTTGCGATGGGACGAATATATAGGTCAAAGCGCCCTACTTAAACCAACCAATCATTCACGAAGCTATGCCCAGCGTCCGTGACGTCACTCGGAATGATGAGGCCCCGTCTGCGCTCCGCATTGAGCTTGGCACCAGATTTCGCTATCTCTGCTTCTCGCTTGGAGCAGCTGTGTTGTCATCCCGACGGCGCAGCGGAAGTGAATGCCCAGTTTTAGGCCGTCCTTTACCGGCGTGGTACTGTGGGGGGGGGAGGGGGGGGGGGGGCAGGCGGCCTGGAACCAGCTGGCGGCGACGGGTGAGCTGAACAGACTGCCAGACCCAGGTGGCGTGGTGAAACCAAACTTTTTAAAAATTAAAATTGTATTAGATAAGCTCTTAAGGGGTCAGGCTTCCTCATAGCTCATGTGGTGTGGACAAATACGGAACGGTGTCAGGCTGTTGTAACGAGATAAAAAGTGTCTGGTTATGGCGACGGGGATAAAATAGTGTGATGATGCTGTGACAGGGATAAAAAAGTGATGATGCTGTGACAGGAATAAAATAGTGTGATGGTGCTGTGACAGGGATAAAATAGCGTGATGATGCTGTGACAGGGATAAAATAGTGTGATGATGCTGTGACAGGGATAAAATAGTGTGATGATGCTGTGACAGGGATAAAATAGTGTGATGATGCTGTGACATGGATAAAATAGTGTGATGATGCTATGACAGGGATAAAATAGTGTGATGATGCTGTGACATGGATAAAATAGTGTGATGATGCTGGGACAGGGATAAAATAGTGTGATGATGCTGTGACGGATAAAATAGTGTGATGATTTGTGACAGGGATAAAAAAGTGTGATGATGCTGTGACAGGAATAAAATAGTGTGATGGTGCTGTGACAGGGATAAAATAGCGTGATGATGCTGTGACAGGGATAAAATAGCGTGATGATGCTGTGACAGGGATAAAATAGCGTGATGATGCTGTGACAGGGATAAAATAGTGTGATGATGCTGTGACAGGGATAAAATAGTGTGATGATGCTGTGACAGGCATAGAGCAGTGTCGGGCTGTAACAAGGATAGTGCCGTGAATTAGCCATGCATATTCACTATGCCACCTGTTTCTTTGCATGGAAAAAAATCATGATTCGTTGATACACGGCTGCCCAGATTTAACAAAAAATGGACCAATGGCATCTTTTTGAATATTTATTTTTCGGGCAAGCAGGTTGGCTCCAAACAAGCACCATAACTATGCCTAATATGGAGTTGTGTCACCCGTTGTCCCAGCAGTGGTACTTATATTCGGGCTTCCCCCAAAGGGGCACGATTCCATGCGTAGCAACCATGCATAGCAACCGTCCATCTTAACCATGCGTAATGACCATGCATATTAACCATACATCTAAGCCATTATTCAAATCAAGGCCCATAACCATGAATGTAACCCTAATAAACATGCATCAAACCATACATCATAACCATAAATCTTCAATTAGACATACATGTATCAAACACATGGGTCATAACCGTAAATCAAACCATCATTAAGATGCATAAAACGCTTAATAATTATATGTATAACAGAAGAATGATAAACGCTTCATTAGGTTAACACACAAAGTGCGCACGCTGCCTCTTCGCGTTTTGCGCATTATTGTTCTATTATTCATGGTCCACTGCCCGAGTAACCTATTTAGTACTCTTCCCTATATCCACAGGAGAAGAGTCCATTTCGTCATGCTTAAATGTTAGTTAACCCTGCTTATTTGAAGACAATTAGGGCCAGATAGCTTCTAAGTTATTCATGAAGCTATAATTTCTGTCCCGTAAATGCCCTGTTTCACTGAGATTGTAGCGAGCAAGAAAGAAATAGCCCCGTGCTCGCGGTTACTGCCTGGCGTCTAGCCTCGGCGGTGAGTTGCTTTCGCTGGTAACTTGTTCTGGGCATGTGGTCCGTTCTTAACGTTATCTATGTGGGAAGGATGCGTTCGTCTGTTAAGGGTGGCTCACACTGTGCCGGTTCATGGTCCCGGTTTACCCCGGTTCTGAAAACCGGGGACAACCTTGGACTACCCTGTGCAACCGTATCGAGTCCGTAGTCAATCCGGGGTGATCCGGGGTGTACCGTGGTGAACCGTAGGTCGCCCCGGTGGTTTTGAACTGTTCAAAACTACCGGCATGAACCGGGACCGAACCCCGATATTTTCAAACCTTGTGAAACCTTAGTGCCACCGTAGTACAACCGGGCTTCACCGTAGTACCACCGTGCAAGCTACCGGGGCCATCCGTAGGCAACCGGGGATGACCGTGGCGTTCTGGGGCCACGAGGAATCGCGGCAGCACTAGGGTAGTATAAAAGTGGGATAACATTGGTTTCAAATCACTTGGTGCTTTATCCCTGGAAGGAGACGCATCCTAGATCTTGTCGTCAACAACTACTGGAACAGACTTTAACTGATGAACTGGCAACTGCAGTTGAACCGACAGCAGGCTACAAACAACATGGCGATGCTCCAAGTTATTCAGCAAAACAGAAGAATGAAAAGAAAGAGGGCCCGAAAACAGAGAACTGTGTGGGTGAGACCTTGGGCCGAGAGGCGAGTGACACTAGGGCAGTACACACGTCTGATGAACGAATTGCGTGTTGAAGATGGAAGAGCCTTTAAGAACTTCATACGTGTGAATCCAGAAATGTTTAAACAACTACTCCTGCGACTGGAGAACAGAATTACGAAGCAAGACACATGGTCTCGCAAGGCTCTGGAACCTGGGTTGAAGTTGGCCATAAATCTGAGGTAGCTAGCCACAGGTGATCATTACCACTCACGCATGTATGGCTTCCGGGTACCTGACCACACAATTTCGCTGTTAATTCGTGAAGTGTGCGAAACCTTTATAGCTGAATATGCTGAAGAAGTTCAGAATAGAATGGAATAGAATGTCCAACCACCCTACAAGAATGGACATCTATAGCTGCGAAATTCGGGCAGAGGTGGCACTTCCGTAAATGTAAAGGTGCTCTGGATGGCAAACACATAGCCATTAGGTGTCCAAACAAAGGGGGATCAATCTACTACAGCTACAAGGGCTTCCATGCGATCATCAGACTACAAATTCACCTGGGTGGACGTTGGTGCCAATGGATCTTCCGGAGATGCCCAGGTGTTAACAACTCTGACATGAAAGAGGCCATTGAGGAAGGAACCATAGGACTCCGCCCTCCCAAGGCACTGCCTGGTGATGACAAGGACATACCCTACTTCATAGCTGCTGATGACGCCTTCTGCCTGAGGACCTGGCTTAGAAAACCGTTCTCCAAAAGGCAACTCACTGATGATGAGAGAATCTTCAATTATTGGCTGTCCAGGGCTCTAAGGATAGTTAAGAACGCTTTCGGCATCCTAGCACACAGGTTCCAGTGCCTGCTGACAACCATGAGGCAACGCCCTGACACGGTTACCGTAGCGTCACCGTAGTGAGACCGTAGTGAAACCGTGGCACGACCGGGCACGACCGTAGTACCACCTTGGTGGACCGTAGCATAACCTTGGTAAACCGGGACAAACCGTAGTCACACCTTGAAAAACCGTGGTGATACCTTTGTGGTACCTGGATGAACCTTGGCCTACCGTGATGATCCGTAGTCAATCCTTAGTAAAACCGTAGTCGTACCGGCATCCACAGTGGTGACACCTTGATATACCGTGGCATACCGTACCAGCACCGTAGTAACACCGTGGCCTACTCTTTTCGCGCCAAAATGTTGCGCGATGGCCCCGGTTTGTCCCGGTATATAGACCGGGAAGGACCGGGGAGGACCTGGGTAAACCGTAGCCAACACCGGCACAGTGTCAGCTAGGCTTTAGACATGATTGGCTTGGGACATGAGGCGCCGTGGCTCGTTTTACCTTTACAATTGCATTGGTTCAACCAGTTCCACAAGAGAGACTGCATGGCACTAGACTGCGCCATTTAACCACTATGCATAGCACTGTTGATTTAACCACTATGCATAGCACTGTTCATTTAACCACTATGCATAGCACTGTTCATTTAACCACTATGCATAGCACTGTTCATTTAACCACTATGCATAGCACTGTTCATTTAACCAATATTCATAGCGTTGCATCATTTAACCAGTATGCAGACCACTACCACGTGGGGTGCTGGTCCAAAGTCAGCCGTGGGGGGCTGGTCAGAGGTAGCCTTGGGGGCTGGTCCAAGGTCAGCCGTGGGGGTTGGTCCAAGGTCACCTGGGAAGGGCTGGTTCAAGGTCACTCGTGGGAGGGCTGGTCCAAGGTCATCCGTGGGGGGCTGGTCCAAGGTCAACCATTGGGGGCTGGTGGAAGGTGTGTATGTTTAGCTGACCTCCTCATGGCGTTTACGGCTGGGGCGTTAGGGAGAGCGCTTGTATGTATCGGGGGGGTGTTACCCGGCGCCAGGCAGCTTAAGGCCTCCCGACCTCTGCTCCCCCGAGTGCTGTGACACCTCGGTAGGTCCCGCAGAGCCCTGCATCGCGGCGTCATTATTGTATAATTGGGGGACTTCTCCATTAATCAGCTCACCTTCGGCGCGGAAGGAATCACCTGAGGCGGCGCCGCTGTCAGCATCGGCTTTACCTCGATTGCTTGTTAACCCCTGCATGATGTTGCCTCAGCTGGCCCTGGCTGGCCACTGGCTCATATGTTGTTTGCGGCGTATCCCCGCCGAGGTGATGCAACATCGGAAAAAATAACACATTTCCTCTTCTTTTTTTCTCAATTATAAAATGTAACAAATGCTGGTAATGGAGCCGGAACACTTCATGCCGATGACAATTTTAGCCATTTCCGCTCGACAGATTTGTCACCTGACGCCAACGGAAGTGACTGAATCACGTGCTAACTCAAGGGTTTCCCATCCGCCAAGAATGTGTTACTGGCAGCCCATCAGAATTTCAATTGCCCCCACCATGACGGGCGACCTTGTCCGAGGATGATGCGTTGCTTGACCAAGACCGCAAGACCCGCCCCATACTCCATGCCCCCCCCCGCCCCCCCCAGGCACCGCTGGGGACCGCCAGGGAGGTTTTATCAGACTGGGACTCCGGACTCTACCGGGCCTTTTGTCTGGAAGCCAACGACTACCATTGTACGCGAGAGGATGTCCCTTGACTCGAACGTCGCCTCACATTACAGACCGAGAGGGGAAGATCCGTTACTGTTGCATTCAATTCTTGTCAAAACTCCGCCAAAATGTGATATGATTAGCTTTGTTCCTTGCTCGCCTATGTGGTCGTTTTGCATGCGTTATTCGGATACTAGGTGGAAAATGGGCTCCGACGAAACCGCGCGTCAAATAGCGGCAAATTGAAAAAAAAAGTTGGGTGGAATTAAACTGCATAGGCAGTGTGCCCGTTTGGCAATAAAAAATATATGAGAAAAATTATTGGATCGGTAATGTTTCCCAGTTTGGTTTTGTGGTGGTTTGCTTGTTTATTGACTTTGATTACTTTGATATATAAGCCGTTTTAATATCGGGAATATGCTGTGATTTGTATTAATTATCATGAGACCAGGTAGAAAATAAGGCACAATGAAGCCGGCAAATTAAAACAAAAATGCGGAAATTAAATTACGAAGCATTTGTATTGTGAGAGATCTGGGGCTGCCTGACTGACGTCAATTATCGTCTGTAACCTGTGATCTCTAGAACTCGATCGGTGATTGTTCACAGTGGGAACGTTTTAATGCTTTTCTTGAACATGTGTTAATAAAACGGTCGCTTTCCCGACTCTTTCTGTAACGTGGTTAAGGCAGGCGGCGCACTAATACACCCGGTGGTGAGGCGGTCCTCGTTAGTGAATAGGTCGGTGGATTGTTCCGCCGACAGTTCACAATTTTGTTCCATTCCAGGTAAATGGCCGGTGATCGCGCGGGGCTTTGCCTATAGTTGGCACCCGATCCGGTTTTTGTGAGTTGACAGCTACCCTGGATGTGTCTCGGAAGTGATATGTCATTCCGCTCGCTGATGTGGTTCTTATATATCCGGACGGCAGCCAATGAAAACGGAAAACGACGAAGAAAATGTGATTAGCTGACTATCCGTCAATTTCCTTTGAGGCGGTCCCTTTCCCATCGACACATGTTGGGCCAATTTTGTTTCTGTTTCCTGTGTTGGCAGATATCGAGGGTGGTGGCTGAGGGATGCGGGGAGCGTGGAGTGGGTGGGGTGGGGGGGGGGTGTCGGGGTGGTGGTGTAGGGTACGACTGGCAGAGAGATATTCAACTTCACTCTTCTGCACGAGTTTTTCGTATTGCCCATTGTTAGACGGACATATCCTTGACGGTTGTCTGACGGGAACCGCGTGTAATGAAGTGCCCCTGGAGTCCCTCAGGATGTCCACACCGGCACCCAGCCCGGCTCCCAGCTCTGCTCCCAGCCCACCCCGGCTCCCAGCCCGGCTCCCAGCCCGGCTCCCAGCCCGGCTCCCAGCTCTGCTCCCAGCCCACCCCGGCTCCCAGTCCGGCTCCCAGCCCGGCTCCCAGCTCTGCTCCCATCCCACCCCAGCTCCCAGCCCGGCTCCCAGCCCGGCTCCCAGCCCGGCTCCCAGCTCTGCTCCCAGCCCACCCCGGCTCCCAGCCCGGCTCCCAGCCCGGCTCCCAGCCCGGCTCCCAGCTCTGCTCCCAGCCCACCCCGGCTCCCAGTCCGGCTCCCAGCCCGGCTCCCAGCTCTGCTCCCATCCCACCCCAGCTCCCAGCCCGGCTCCCAGCCCGGCTCCCAGCCCGGCTCCCAGCTCTGCTCCCACCCCAGCCCGGCTCCCAGCCCGGCTCCCAGCCCGGCTCCCAGCTCTGCTCCCAGCCCTGCTCCCAGCCTACCCCGGCTCCCAGCCCGGCTCCCAGCCCGGCTCCCAGCCCGGCTCCCAGCTCTGCTCCCGACCCACCCCGGCTCCCGGCCCGGCTCCCAGCCCGACTCCCAGTCCGGCTCCCAGCCCGGCTCCCACCCCACCCCGGCTCCCAGCCCGGCTCCCAGCTCTGCTCCCACCCCACCCCGGCTCCCGCCCCGGCTCCCAGCCCGGCCCCCAGCCCGGCTCCCAGCCCGGCTCCCACCCCGGCTCCCGGCCCGGCTCCCAGTCCGGCTCCCACCCCACCCCGGCTCCCGGCCCGGCTCCCAGCCCGGCTCCCAGCCCGGCTCCCAGCCCGGCTACCAGCCCGGCTCCCAGCTCTGCTCCCAGCCCACCCCGGCTCCCAGCCCGGCTCCCAGCCCGGCTCCCACCCCACCCCGGCTCCCAGCTCTGCTCCCACCCCACCCCGGCTCCCGGCCCGGCTCCCGGCCCGGCTCCCAGCCCGGCTCCCAGCTCTGCTCCCACCACACCCCGCCTCCCGGCCCGGCTCCCGGCCCGGCTCCCAGCCCGGCTCCCAGCCCGGCTCCCAGCCCGGCTCCCAGCCCGGCTCCTACCCCGGCTCCCGGCCCGGCTCCCAGCCCGGCTCCCACCCCACCCCGGCTCCCAGCTCTGCTCCCACCCCACCCCGGCTCCCAGGCCCGGCTCCAAGCCCGGCTCCCGGCCCGGCTCCCACCCCGGCTCCGGGCCCGGCTCCCAGCCCGGGTCCCACCCCACCCCGGCTCCCGGCCCGGCTCCCACCCCGACTCCCAGCCCGGCTCTCAGCTCTGCTCCCACCCAAACCCCGGCACCCGGCCCGGCTCCCGGCCCGGCTCCCAGCCCGGCTCCCGGCCCGGCTCCCAGCCCGGCTCCCGGCCCGACTCCCAGCCCGGCTCCCAGCTTTGCTCCCACCCCATCCCGGCTCCCAGCCCGACTCCCAGCCCGGCTCCCAGCTCTGCTCCCACCCCACCCCGGCTCCCGGCCCGGCTCCCAGCTCGACTCCCAGCCCGGCTCCCAGCCCGGCTCCCAGCCCGGCTCCCAGCCCGACTCCTAGCCCGGCTCCCAGCCCGACTCCCAGCCCGGCTCCCGGCCCGGCTCCCAGCCCAGCTCCCACCCCGGCTCCCAGCCCAGCTCCAAGCCCGGCTCCCCGCTCTGCTCCCACCCCGGCTCCCGGCCCGGCTCCCAGCCCGACTCCCAGCCCGGCTCCCAGCCCGGCTCCCACCCCACCCCGGCTCCCAGCTCTGCTCCCACCCCACCCCGGCTCCCAGCCCGGCTCCCAGCTCTGCTCCCACCCCACCCCGGCTCCCAGCCCGGCTCCCAGCCCGACTCCCAGCCCGGCTCCCAGCTCTGCTCCCACCCCACCCCGGCTCCCGGCCCGGCTAACAGCCCGGCTCCCAGCCCGACTCCCAGCCCGGCTCCCAGCTCTGCTCCCACCCCACCCCGGCTCCCAGCCCGGCTCCCAGCCCGCCTCCCAGCCCGGCTCCCAGCTCTGTTCCCACCCCACCCCGGCTCCCGGCCCGGCTAACAGCCCGGCTCCCAGCCCGACTCCCAGCCCGGCTCCCAGCTCTGCTCCCACCCCACCCCGGCTCCCGGCCCGGCTCCCAGCTCTGCTCCCACACCACCCCGGCTCCCGGCCCGGCTCCCACCCCGACTCCCAGCCCGGCTCCCAGCTTTGCTCCCACCCCATCCCGGCTCCCAGCCCGACTCCCAGCCCGGCTCCCAGCTCTGCTCCCACCCCACCCCGGCTCCCGGCCCGGCTCCCAGCTCGACTCCCAGCCCGGCTCCCAGCCCGGCTCCCAGCCCGGCTCCCAGCCCGACTCCTAGCCCGGCTCCCAGCCCGACTCCCAGCCCGGCTCCCGGCCCGGCTCCCAGCCCAGCTCCCACCCCGGCTCCCAGCCCAGCTCCAAGCCCGGCTCCCCGCTCTGCTCCCACCCCGGCTCCCGGCCCGGCTCCCGGCCCGGCTCCCAGCCCGACTCCCAGCCCGGCTCCCAGCCCGGCTCCCACCCCACCCCGGCTCCTAGCTCTGCTCCCACCCCACCCCGGCTCCCAGCCCGGCTCCCAGCTCTGCTCCCACCCCACCCCGGCTCCCAGCCCGGCTCCCAGCCCGACTCCCAGCCCGGCTCCCAGCTCTGCTCCCACCCCACCCCGGCTCCCGGCCCGGCTAACAGCCCGGCTCCCAGCCCGACTCCCAGCCCGGCTCCCAGCTCTGCTCCCACCCCACCCCGGCTCCCAGCCCGGCTCCCAGCCCGACTCCCAGCCCGGCTCCCAGCTCTGTTCCCACCCCACCCCGGCTCCCGGCCCGGCTAACAGCCCGGCTCCCAGCCCGACTCCCAGCCCGGCTCCCAGCTCTGCTCCCACCCCACCCCGGCTCCCGGCCCGGCTCCCAGCTCTGCTCCCACCCCACCCCGGCTCCCAGCCCGACTCCCAGCCCGGCTCCCAGCTCTGCTCCCACCCCACCCCGGCTTCCGGCCCGGCTCCCAGCTCTGCTCCCACCCCACCCCGGCTCCCAGCCCGGCTCTCATCCCGGCTCCCATCCCGGCTCCCATCCCGGCTCCCATCCCGGCTCCCAGCCCGGCTCCCATCCCAGCTCCCGGCCCGGCTCCCAGCCCGGCTCCCAGCCCGGCTCCCATCTTGACTTCCCCCCGGCTGGCCGCCATTACGCCTCCAGCTCCAAGCTGACTGAGGCTCCCCGACTATTGGTCATTCATGAACATGTCCAGCCTCTGTGTCATCTTGTATTACATGAATGGTCGACCTGCCACTCTTTTAAAACGGGTTCCTTGTCTCCGAATTCCCGTCACACGATCAGAACGGCGCTTGATTCAAAACCAAGCACGAAAGCTCGGATTCGTTCTTTGCTACAAAAACGGTGGCATGGAAATAGTTACAGTGTTCAGTTACATTGTGAAGATTCCGCGTATGTTCTAAAAAAAAAGGCTTCGGTAATTGTTTTGATGCTCGCAGCAATTACCTTACATTACGCTTTTTCCTTTTGCTCATTTCCTGCTTTCTTTTCCAGAACGAATCCGAGATCCTCCCATTTCCAAACAAGGTAGTTGACTTCATTTTGCCGGACCCCGACTTCAAAGAAACCATGAGCAAAGACTTCCCGCGAACACCCAAAGAAACCACTAGCGCCCCCACAGAGGAGACGCACACAGAAACCAAGGAAAAAGAACACTCTTCGACTAAAGAAAGTAAGTTGTCGTTCACCACGATTCTTGAGTTCTAAGTGCCGCCCCGACAGCTCAGTGGGTTAGAGTGCTCGCCTTGAATGCTCTGTCCCCCTGAGAGCCTAAAGGCACGTGGATCGGTGGTTCGCCCCCCGCGGTGGCGATGTCTGTGTGGTCGCAGGATAAAGGACACGTGTCCTTCTTCGCAAAGAGTAGGGGGTTACCCCGGGGACATGGCTCCAGTCTCCCTTCCTTCTCCCATTGACACGATATGACCAAAGATGGTTAAAGCGTCCTGAATATACAACCAAACTTCTAACTAAATTCTAACTAAGATTGGGGCCTTGCCTGGTCATAGCTACTGGGAGTATTTTCGCTACCAGATATCGAGGGTGGTGCCTCCCACTCCCTCAGCGCTTACGGTGCTGTGCCTAGAATTACACCAAGATATATCACTAGGACTACTCATAGTACCACCCATGAGAAATACCCTAGGAGTAGCCATTGGACTACCCCTATGACTACCCCTAGGACTACCCCAAGGACTACCCCCAGGACTACCCCTAGGACTTCCCTAGGACTTCCCCTAGGACTTTCCCTAGGACTACCCCTAGGACTACTCCTAGGACTACCCCTAGGACCTACCCTAGGACTACCCCTAGGACTTCCCCTAGGACTACCCCTAGGACTTCTCCTAGGACTACCCCTAGGACTTCCCCTAGGACTTCCCATAGGACTACCCCAAGGACTACCCCTAGGACTTCCAAGGCGTACCCCTAGGACTTCCCCTAGGACTATCCCTAGGACTACCCCTAGGACTACCCCTAGGACTACCCCTAGGACTACCTCTAGGACTTCCCCTAGGACTACCCCTAGGACTTCCCCTAGGACTTCCCCTAGGACTACTCCTAGGACTACCCCTAGGACTTCTCCTAGGACTACCCCTAGGACTACCCCTAGGACTTCTCCTAGGACTACCCCTAGGACTTCCCCTAGGACTACCCCTAGGACTACCCCTAGGACTTCCAAGGCGTACCCCTAGGACTATCCCTAGGACTACCCCTAGGACTTCCCCTAGGACTACCCCTATAACATCCCATAGTACTACCCCTAGGACTACCCCTAGGACTTCCAAGGCGTACGCCTAGGGCTACCCCCAGGACTTCCAAGGTGCACCCCTAGGACTGCCCCTGGGATCACCCTTAGGACTACACCTAAGACTACCCATAGGTTTGCTTCTAACCCAGGAAACCCCGTAGGACTACCCCTATAGCTATTCCTAGGACTATCCCCAGCAGAACCCCGTTGACTTCGCCTTGTACATCCCCTAGGACTATCCTACGACTCCGTAGGACTATACGTAGGACATCTCATAGTACTATCCCTTGGACTACCCCTGGGACAAGCCCTAGGAAAACCCCTAGGACTGCCACTATAGGACTACCCCCAGGACTACCATGGGACAACCCCTAGGACTGCCCCTGGGACAACCCCTAGGACAACCCCTAGGGCTACCCCTAGGACTACCCCTAGGTACCGCCACAGAGTATGACAGCACAAGAGGCTCAACTCTAATAATTACAACCTAGGTCTTAAATAATTACAACCTAGGTCTTAAATAATTAAAACCTAGGTTTTAATTTTCTACATAGGCTTTAATTAATTACAACCTAGGTTGTAATTATTTAAAACCTAGGTCTTAAATAATTAAAGCCTATGTAGGAGAATTACAACCTAGGTAGTAATTTTTACCTAGGCTTTAATTAATTAGAACCTAGGTTGTAATTATTTAAGACCTAGGTAGTAATTATTTAAGACCTAGGTTCTAATTATTTAAAACCGAGGTTATAATTAATTAAAGCCTATGTAAGAATTAAAACCTAGGTTGAAATTATTTAAAACCTAGGTTCTAAATAATTACAACCTAGGTCTTAAATAATTAAAGCCTAGGTAAAAATTACTACCTAGGTTTTAATTCTTACCTAGGCGTTAATTATAAGCCAATCAGAACACGTTTTACAAATGTCGACGGGATTCCTGCGCGAGTTGACTGCCCGCGATTTTGATTTGCGCGCGCGATTCGGCTGCTCCTTCGCCCAGAAGCAAAACATCACAACCGCTGTAATATGGCTGACACTGCTGACTCCTGGACTCTGTTTAAATTCTCCACACATTCTTCTAATATATGAACAATTTGTGGAGGGCTCAGCGTTTCCTGTTCATAGGCACGAAATGCGTCGTTTATCTTATTTCGTACGAACGCGAAGAAATTTGGCACCGTCACCGCCATCTTCTCACACGGAAAAAAGGCCACATGTAAGACGCATTTTGATTGGTCAATGGTATAATTCTTACATAGGCTTTAATTATTTAAGACCTAGGTTTTAAATAATTACAACCTAGGTTTTAATTCTTACATAGGCTTTAATTATTTAAGACCTAGGTGGTAATTCTCTTACCTAGGCTTTAATTATTTAAGACCTAGGTTGTAATTATTTAAAACCTAGGTCTTAAATAATTAAAGCCTAGGTAAGAATTAAAACCTAGGTTGTAATTATTTACAACCTAGGTGTTAAATAATTACAACCTAGGTTTTAAATAATTACAACCTAGGTTTTAATTCTCCTACATATGCTTTAATTATTTAAGACCTAGGTTTTAAATAATTACAACCTAGGTTGTAATTAATTAAAGCCTATGTAGAAAATTAAAACCTAGGTTTTAATTATTTAAGACCTAGGTTGTAATTATTTAAGACCTAGGTTGTAATTATTAGAGTTGAGCCTCTTGTGCTGTCATAACAGAGCCCTGTTGCTTGCCACTCCCTCTGCGCCAACAGCTTCGTGTGGGTTATTTCTATCACGTGGGACACCTGGGAGGTGATTAACCCTTCCATTAGACTACAGTAGGCTACGGGGCCGCGACGACTTTCATTTGACCTTGACATCTACCCGCCTTTAGTTACTTGTCTATATGCCAGACCTGCATCCTGTCACCCACTTTCCCCGTCTCGCCGCCTCGCACACAACCTACCGCCCTCCTCGGCCTCCCCGGCCTCCCCGTCCCCACATACAGCTGTCACATACCGCCCTCTCCCGGCCTCCCCGTCCTCACATACAGCTGTCACCTACCGCCCTCTCCCCGGCCTCCCCGGCCTCACATACAGCTGTCACCTACCGCCCTCTCCCCGGCCTCCCCGTCCTCACATACAGCTGTCACCTACCGCCCTCTCCCCGGCCTCCCCGTCCTCACATACAGCTGTCACATACCGCCCTCTCCCCGGCCTCCCCGTCCTCACATACAGCTGTCACCTACCGCCCTCTCCCCGGCCTCCCCGTCCCCACATACAGCTGTCACCTACCGCCCTCTCCCCGGCCTCCCCGACCCCACATACAGCTGTCACCTACCGCCCTCTCCCCGGCCTCCCCGTCCTCACATACAGCTGTCACATACCGCCCTCTCCCCGGCCTCCCCGGCCTCACATACAGCTGTCACCTACCGCCCTCTCCCCGGCCTCCCCGTCCCCACATACAGCTGTCACCTACCACCCTCTCTCCGGCCTCCCCGTCCCCACATACAGCTGTCACCTACCGCCCTCTCCCCGGCCTCCCCGTCCCCACATACAGCTGTCACCTACCGCCCTCTCCCCGGCCTCCCCGTCCCCACATACAGCTGTCACCTACCGCCCTCTCCCCGGCCTCCCCGACCCCACATACAGCTGTCACCTACCGCCCTCTCCCCGGCCTCCCCGACCCCACATACAGCTGTCACCTACCGCCCTCTCCCCGGCCTCCCCGGCCTCACATACAGCTGTCACCTACCGCCCTCTCCCCGGCCTCCCCGTCCCCACATACAGCTGTCACCTACCGTCCTCTCTCCGGCCTCCCCGTCCCCACATACAGCTGTCACCTACCGCCCTCTCCACGGCCTCCCCGTCCCCACATACAGCTGTCACCTACCGCCCTCTCCCCGGCCTCCCCGTCCCCACATACAGCTGTCACCTACCGCCCTCTCCACGGCCTCCCCGTCCCCACATACAGCTGTCACCTACCGCCCTCTCCCCGGCCTCCCCGTCCCCACATACAGCTGTCACCTACCGCCCTCTCCCCGGCCTCCCCGTCCCCACATACAGCTGTCACCTACCGCCCTCTCCCCGGCCTCCCCGTCCCCACATACAGCTGTCACCTACCGCCCTCTCCCCGGCCTCCCCGTCCCCACATACAGCTGTCCCCTACCGCCCTCTCCCCGGCCTCCCCGTCCTCACATACAGCTGTCACCTACCGCCCTCTCCCCGGCCTCCCCGTCCTCACATACAGCTGTCACCTACCGTCCTCTCCCCGGCCTCCCCGTCCCCACATACAGCTGTCACCTACCGTCCTCTCTCCGGCCTCCCCGTCCCCACATACAGCTGTCACCTACCGCCCTCTCCACGGCCTCCCCGTCCCCACATACAGCTGTCACCTACCGCCCTCTCCCCGGCCTCCCCGTCCTCACATACAGCTGTCACCTACCGCCCTCTCCCCGGCCTCCCCGTCCCCACATACAGCTGTCACCTACCGCCCTCTCCCCGGCCTCCCTGTCCTCACATACAGCTGTCACCTACCGCCCTCTCCACGGCCTCCCCGTCCCCACATACAGCTGTCACCTACCGCCCTCTCCCCGGCCTCCCCGTCCTCACATACAGCTGTCACCTACCGCCCTCTCCCCGGCCTCCCCGTCCCCACATACAGCTGTCACCTACCGCCCTCTCCCCGGCCTCCCCGTCCCCACATACAGCTGTCACCTACCGCCCTCTCCCCGGCCTCCCTGTCCTCACATACAGCTGTCACCTACCGCCCTCTCCCCGGCCTCCCTGTCCTCACATACAGCTGTCACCTACCGCCCTTCCCGGCCTCCCCGTCCCCACATACAGCTGTCACCTACCGCCCTCCCCGGCCTCACATACAGCTGTCACCTACCACCCTCTCTCCGGCCTCCCCGTCCCCACATACAGCTGTCACCTACCGCCCTTCCCGGTCTCCCCGTCCCCACATACAGCTGTCACCTACCGCCCTCCCCGGCCTCCCCGTCCTCACATACAGCTGTCACCTACCACCCTCTCTCCGGCCTCCCCGTTCCCACATACAGCTGTCACCTACCGCCCTCTCCCGGCCTCCCCGTCCCCACATACAGCTGTCACCTACCGCCCTCTCCCCGGCCTCCCCGTCCTCACATACAGCTGTCACCTACCGCCCTTCCCGGCCTCCCCGGCCTCACATACAGCTGTCACCTACCGCCCTCTCCCCGGCCTCCCCGTCCCCACATACAGCTGTCACCTACCGCCCTCTCCCCGGCCTCCCCGTCCCCACATACAGCTGTCACCTACCGCCCTCTCCCCGGCCTCCCCGTCCTCACATACAGCTGTCACCTACCGCCCTCTCCCCGGCCTCCCCGTCCCCACATACAGCTGTCACCTACCGCCCTCTCCCCGGCCTCCCCGTCCCCACATACAGCTGTCACCTACCGCCCTTCCCGGTCTCCCCGTCCCCACATACAGCTGTCACCTACCGCCCTCCCCGGCCTCCCCGTCCTCACATACAGCTGTCACCTACCACCCTCTCTCCGGCCTCCCCGTTCCCACATACAGCTGTCACCTACCGCCCTCTCCCGGCCTCCCCGTCCCCACATACAGCTGTCACCTACCGCCCTCCTCGGCCTCCCCGTCCCCACATACAGCTGTCACCTACCGCCCTCTCCCCGGCCTCCCCGTCCTCACATACAGCTGTCACCTACCGCCCTCTCTCCGGCCTCCCCGTCCCCACATACAGCTGTCACCTACCACCCTCTCTCCGGCCTCTCCGTCCTCACATACAATTGTCACCTACCGCCCAGACCTCGCCCCCACGAAGGCAGAACTCGTCGTCCGTTCCCAGTTGAGTTATATCGTGTCCCGCTTCCCACTTTGCATTCCGACTCCATGGCTCCAGATCCTGGCCTCTCATCGCAGTACCCTGGATTCTGGCACTGCTGGTTTTATTCCACCCTTTCACCCTCCCGCGCACGTTGCCTCCACTACCCTCACGTTGCGCAGCCACCCTTGCGTCCCCCTCACCCCCTACCCACCCTCTTCTACCCCCGACGCCCCCCCACCCCCCGGCCATCCACGGACGCTCCTGTGTGGGTCATACATAACCTGGTTTTGTGTGGTATATTTCCTTCGTGACGACATGTTTGTTTTTTTGGCTCGAGCGGCGTAACACAAGTGACGTGGTTACCCAAGGGTAGTGCAAAGCCCTGTAACTCCGCCGATTTTGTCACGTGACCGCCCCAGCCAACAATGCCTCTCCCCGCGGGTTACGTGTGTGTGTGTGTGTGTGTGTGTGCCCTGTTCGCCGACGTCCCGGGCCCACTCCGTGCCAGTCATGGACTGATTTTATGTATTGCCAGTGTGACGGCCTGAAGTTATTGTCGGGGACAGCGGCACCCATCTTCATCTGTCTTCATCTGCGCTGGTACCTAGGCTTCTGCAGCGATGTTTATGTGACCATATCCCTGTGAATATGGTGGCTGGCTTGTGATGGCTGGCTCGTGATAGTTGGCTGGTGATGGCTAACTTGTGATGGCTGGCTTTTGATAGCTGGCTGGTTCTGACTGGCTTGTGATGGCTGGCTTGTGGTGGCTGGCGTGTGGTGGCTAGTTTGGAATGGCTGGTTTGTGATGGCTTGCTTGTAATGCCTGGCTTGAGGACTAGATAGATAACCGTGGTCGGTGGACGACTATTTGAAAAGCCGTCTAAACTGCCGATGACCTGCACGGTTGGCTGAGCCCAATTGTCTGTTGGCCTGGCGGTTTATGACCTTGGCTACTGGAAGTCGAGACATAATCCCGCAGTTACCAAACAGGAAATGACAGGGCATTCAGAAAGTACTCACTGTGAAAGTTACTTCCAGCTGGACGCATATTGTGTGTTCGGCTTCAGACACGATGCCCCTTGCTTTCCTTCCTTGTGTTTTTTGTTTCTTTCTTGCAGTGCGTCTTTTGTTGACGTGTTATCTTATTATCTTCATTCTTGCGGCCCATGTCCTTTCTCTCTGTCTATTGACTTTCTGTCTTGTTCTTTTGCATATATCCCTTCCCTTCCGTTCCCTCGCTAGGCCTACGGCAGACGTGTGACAAGGATTCGGGGACACGACGTGGTGTCATGGGTGCTAAATAAGCCCTGATCCCTTGGTGTTGTAACCCCGGAGCTGGGGGGGGGGGGGGCTGCTAGCAACATGGCAACTCCCCAATGGCACTCTTCGCTGATTTCGCGGCGTCGCAATTTCCGCAAGATGGGAAAATATGTCTGTGACCGAAATCCGTGTGTTGTCATCGCTTAAGATCGCTTAAGTATATTATATACAGATCCGTGGGTCTCTGCCACAGTTGCCGAGGCTCCCCTTTGGTCGGCTGGTTACAAGCTGAAGGAAGCGATTTAGGGGTCTGGTTTAGGGGTCTGATTTAGTGGTCTGATTTAGGGGCGAGATGCGCCTTAAGGCTGGATAATATTGAATAATAATGGATAAGACGCAAGGAACTAAGTTTGACCATTGTTGTCGCAGCGCCGTGACGTCGGGCTTGTATAAAACCAGTGCTTACTGATATACCAACGAAAGTCATGAAAGGCATCATTAATAATGGTCAGGCTTAAAACGACAGGACATCGATGCGATGACTGGCTAGGTCTGCCATAGCTACATAGGCTTTTCAGTCAAAAGCGGACATGCCGCGAAATAAATGGGATTACTTAAATCACAATAACTAGGCTGCCAATCCATCGTCTTACGTACATGGACGGACGCCAATGACGCATAATATTTGAACACTAAAGCCATATACCGCGTCAATAATGTAGACATTGATTGGGCGTTATAACGTGACCGTGCATCAGTCGGTTACTCATGACGACGTCATCCTTCATGAGTGCATTCCAGGATTGACCTCCCATGATTGCATTCCAGGATTGACCTCCCGTGATTGCATTCCAGGATTAATCTCTAATTGCATGACATCTCAAGATTGTTTGAATGTCCCATGATTGCATGACCTCCCAGAGAGGCTGTTTGCGACTGAGTTTTGAGCGTCGTTGAACTTTCTCTGTTGTCTTCGGTCTGGGTCTATTTGTGTCCCAATGCTGATGTGTCGCAGCGAATTGCGTGACCTTTAATTATTATTTTGATGACATCCGTTAGCATATGTATTAGTTGAGAAAGCACTCCTGAGCTTGTACAAGACCACAGTCACCGGACTGCGGCGAGAGATGAATTGCCGTGTTACATGTGGGGCTTAGTCTGTGGCATAAATTTTGGCCTGAATAACACCTCTGACGTCATTGTATGTTGTTCAACTGTCGCCACTGAATGCATCCTTTGAATGAGTTAGAGATGGCTTTATGTGTTGTTTTCCTTGGCTGGCAGTAGGCTGGTGTTACCATTGGTGTTGAGTGGGTATAAGGGGGCTGAACTTTGGGCCGCTTTCGTGCGCCATGACTGGCCATAGATGGCCATCATCAACAGCTGATGGCCTTAACGTGTTACTTAAGGAGACTGAGGCTGTATGCGATACACGCACCGCTTTAAGGTTATTACAAACACCACGTCACTCCTGGCGCCTTGTGACGTAAGACGCGGTCGACGCGGGGCACCCCCGGACCGGAAGTGCGTATTTCGCCGGATTCCAGACCGGAAGTAGCCCGTTCGACTCACTTTGTGCCACGGTCCGGGCACCCACATACGCACACACACACACACACACATCCTGCGCCGAGAGCCCATAAAGCTGGGGCCAAACTACCCAGAACACACCCACCCACAGCACAAGGCGACAAGCCGAGGTGTGAGGCGTCAAGCGACCCGCTTACCCGGGGCAGTCGGCGTTCCATCTTTGCGTCGCCAAGGAGACGCCGTCGTAAATCTGGGTTCACTGATGGTTATTTCCTGTGTGGCGCAAAATTACTTCCCGCGATTGCGAATTAGCAAGTCGAAGGTCGGGCGCCATTCTGCACGTTGACCAGTAGAGTACGCACACCCATGCTTCTCGTGAAGTCACACCACCTAGCCTTAATGTTTCATTGGTGCATATGTGACTATATATATATATATATATATATATATATACTACGAGCATTTGGCACGTGGTGTCCATGAAGGTCCGGAGGTCAAATCCCCGTGCCCTTATGGCAGTATTACATAATTGTATGAAACTGCAAAGCGGTTATATCCGTTGCGGTACCAGCTATAAAAGTATGTAAATACTGCCATAAAGGCACGGGGATTAGCATTATAAAATAACATAAATGTTCTATTATATACAATTGAAACTGTCAGACAAACAATTTAATGAAATTTTTACCCGCTTTGTGTAAAAAGACACGTAATTTAGTCATCTATTATTCCGCCTTTCCATCTTCAAATCAATTGTCGTTCCTTGCCAATCAAGCGCCCCTCTCTTGCATTAAATTGGCCATTGCCCTTCCCTTTTTCTCTCCACTCTGGCTCGTCCGCCCTGCTCGCCGGCCGCTGCAGACGCGAGGATGGAGGAGGATTGGGGTGGTGGGGGGGGGGCACTATCGCCTCCCTACCTCATCAGCAAACCTTCTCTTTTGTAACGCAATTTGTGCAGCTACTGTTAAAATTGCGTTGTTCGTGTTATGTGTTACCCGCGCCGCAAGCCTGAGACAAAATGGAAGGCGTGTTTTGTCTGACCGCGCTGGGTCACGTCGATGGCGGTGAGCTGGGTAATTTGAAACCTGCCTCGTGTGTTGTCCCCATCGTGAGACAGCCCCAGTGTCGATCGCTGGACACTGCGGGTGTCTGCTGGTCTGCGGGTGCTCGATAGACAGTTGGCAGTTGTCGGTGGCAGACCGCCTGACATGAGGAGACAAGCGTTGTAAAGGCGGACACAATCACGCGGCTAATTTACTTCTCCGCTTCGCCTGATTTTGTTTTTTTAGGTTGTGCTGCTCTTTTGCTGGAGCTTCCCATGTATCGCAATCATCAAGGGGAGTGTTAATGCACCTCGGTGGTTATCACATAAGGGTACCTGCTCCTCTTCTGTAGGTCACTGATTGTCAAGTCCTGCTACCCGAGTCTTATGCCTCTATTGAACTGACGTATGGTGGGCGCGAATGGCCTTTTTGTTCCTGTGATTTGCGTGTAAACGAAGGCAATTTGTGGAGAGATATTTCTACCGACAGGCCTGCTCGTTAGCTATTGTCTGTCCTGCCCCAGAGAAGTTGCCTGTAACACACGTTATAAAGTGATGTCCTATTGCGCCGTCTCGTCTCAGTATTCAAGTTAATGAGGCATAGAATAACAAATAACGGGCATTTATATGTTCAGCTTAGGTTATATGCCTGACTTTTGAGGTAGGGAATCTCTTGTCTTTGTGCCCAAGTAGATGCAATTTGTAAGCTAATCACCGTTGGAGGCGGAGAGACACGTTGACATATAACCTGCTGTAGGTCGTGCGGACGACGTGGCTGTGCCAGGAAGGAAACAGGACGTGACACATGTCGTCAATGTGACACCATCCGTGTACATGTAGAACATTGTGATTACGCCTCTCTACTTATGCCCGAAGAATCGTTTTTTCAAACGGACCCAGTTTGCCATTATTTTTTTTTAAAGATTTTTTAAAAATAATGCTGCCGAGCTCTGGCGGCCTTCTGATTGCGACAGTCATGCACAGATGTAATTGGCCGTGCCCTTCTCGAATTACCTCACTGACATTTGTCGCCAGAGGGAACGCCTTAACGAGCTGTCGAACGCCCCGACCGAATCCTATTAAAACAGAGAATGGGCTTCACATCGAAAGGAGACGCCGTCTTAATGCTTACGCAATGGCTTTTAAGGCTGGATCGATTATAACCCAGTGACGTCATCATGTCCCGGCTGTCTGTGGCCAGCGCGACGCATGCGCGGGGGAGGCGTGCCCGGTGCTTTGATGGTGGGTACGAAGCGTCCCGAGTGGGAGCTGATGATGGCCGCCTCCGGGAGGTCTGGCTCGTGGAAACCTTGAGGACGACCCCCACGGGGATCGCTCGAGGTCCGCTCAGGACCTCACCCCCACCCCCACCCCCCTCCCCACCTGGCCGGCTGGAGCAAGGCCATCGATGGGGTGGTGGATAGGGGGCGCGGTGGTGAGGGGGGGGGGGGGTTTGTTGGCGTGACTGATGAGTTTGAGGTGTACCAAGTCTTTCCCTCTCGCGCTTGGTGATTGCACTCTCTGATCCAGGGAACAGCGAGGGTAGGCATGGCTTATTAGCATGACCCAAGGCCGTGTGATCATCTATTTCTAGAGCCTCTTTCACCGCGCTCTTTCTCTTCCCGGTAGTTTAGCCCTGACATTGACCGATGATTACTGCCGTGTGTAGATGTCAGATTAAGAGACCTAGGCGCCGACTTCAATAAGATTCTCACTTTTTTAATGTATTTGATTTAAACGTCTTCTAAATAATTCCTGTTTAGTGACAAAAATGGATTTTTTCACGATGTTGGCATAGTTTTTTATATTTAGCTTTTCGTGATTAGGCTATTTGTTTATCAGATAGATATTCCACTATGTTACCCCACAAATACTGTAGAATTGTTCGAACTTGTTCGCTCTATGTGTGTCTGGGGTTAAACAGCGTAGGTACCTGGCTGTTAGTGACCTTGCTAAACTGTGGTTTCTCGTGTGATACCTCTTTTAGTACCCCCTGTCAAAGTGGCTTTGCTCGTGTGATACCTCTCTTGGTATCCGCTGTTAAACTGGCATTACTCCAGTGATACCTCTCTTGGTACCTGCTGTTAAACTGGCATTGCTCGTGTGATACCTCTCTTGGTACCCGCTGTTAAACTGGCATTGCTCGTGTGATACCTCTTTTGGTACTCACTGTTGAATTGGGATAGCTCGTGTGATACCTCTCTTGGTGCCCGTTGTTAAACTGGCTTGCTCGTGTAGTATAGATATCTCCAAAATGTATCAATCTGTATCTGGAAAGCTTTATATAAGAGAATTGAATATGTCCAATCCAACACCTAACTTTACCCACTAAATAATTCAACTGTGTTTACTTGAACCAGTGTTATATATGTTATATTAATTAATGTATTTAGTATATGTTTTGTGGGTTTGATGGCCTCGAAAACAATAAAGATATCTATATCGAATTACTCGTGTGATACCTCTTGGTACACGCTGTTAAACTGGCATTGCTCGCGTGATACCTCTCTTGGTACTCGCTATTAAACTGGGATTGCCCGAGTTATACCTCTTCTTTATCTCCCTTGTCAAATAAAGGGCTGACAGCTGTCTGTGTCAAAGACTGGTCTGAAAGCCCCGGTTGTTTAGTCTTGAGTGAGGCGGTTCTGGATTGGTTGGCGATGATATAGGTGCTGAAGTGGATGGATTAAGTGGATGCTGCCCAACACAGGACCATCAGTATGGAGACTGGACGCTTAACAGTTTTTTATTGCGTCTCGACAACCGCCCCGGAGTTCGAGCGTCCTGCTTTGGGGTCGCTGTGCCGTATGACAGACTGGGACACGAAGCGGCTGGCGTTGGATTTGCCATGTTTATACCATACATATTTAAGTCGATTTTTCACTCCGTGAAAATTATAGTTCCATCGTCTAACTGAATAAGTCTCCTGTCATGTGAAAACCCACTATTGTCAAGCCATCTATTGTAACAAATCCCACAAATCTAGACGCTTTTTTAATAATATAAAAATGTCGTAGGAGTTACGGACTGGGGTATGAGTTACGGACTGGCGTGGGCGTTACAGACTGGTGTAGGAGTTACAGACTGGGGTAGGAGTTACGGACTGGGTGGGAGCTATAGACTGGGGTAGGAGTTACTCACTGGGGTGGAAGATACAGATTGGGGTAAGAGCTACAGACTGGGGTAGGAGTTACGGACTGGCGTGGGAGGTACAGACTGGGGTAGGAGTTACGGACTGGCGTGGGAGGTACAGACTGGGGTAGGAGTTACGGACTGGCGTGGGAGTTACAGACTGGTGTAGAAGCTATAAACTGGGGTAGGAGTTACAGACTTGGGTGAGAGCTATGGACTGGGGTACGAGTTACAGTCTGGGGTAGGAGTTACAGACTGGGTGGGAGCTATAGACTGGGGTAGGAGTTACGGACTGGCGTGGGAGGTACAGACTGGGGTAGGAGTTACGGACTGGCGTGGGAGGTACAGACTGGGGTAGGAGTTACGGACTGGCGTGGGAGGTACAGACTGGGGTAGGAGTTACTCACTGGGATGGAAGATACAGATTGGGGTAAGAGCTACAGCCTCGGGTAGGAGTTACAGGCTGGGGTAGGAGTTACAGACTGGGGTAGGAGTTACAGACTGGGATAGGAGCTATAGACTAGGGTGGAAGCTATAGACTGGGTAGGAGTTACAGACTGGCGTAGTAGCTATAAACTGGGGTAGGAGCTATATGCTGGGGTGGGAGGTACGAACATTACAGTGCCTGCCATGCTGGACCCAGACTCCCATGTCAATGCCCATGTCAATGAGATTGGCGCCCAGTCGGAAGGTTTTGCCAACGCTGGGAATTTTGTGTCACACCACTAAAAACGGAAACATGCCGGATATGACTACGCAGGGACAATGCTTGCGGCGAGGTTAGCCGGGAGTGACGGATGGCAGCGCCTCTAGCGGCATTCCCGTGCAGAATGGCGAGCACGCTGCCCCTTTGTAACCCCGGAAACGAACATCCTGTCGGATTAGTTTCGACTAACTTTATTGGTTCTACACGTAAAACTCACTCTGATATCAGCGTGGATTTCATCACCGGAACCGTGAACTATCTTATCATAGATTTGTAGTACATGAACAAATATCCAGTCACGATTCGGAAGAGAAGATCCCCATCCAACGTGTGCGTCCTGTGTGAGGCTGCAGTCCAGGCAGATCGATCGCCTGCAGCGGGCGTCGTGAGCCGTCTCGGCCCAGGGCTGGTGCCACCTAGGACCAGTGCCGCGTAAGACCGGGGGCGCAATGGGCTGTTTAGCGGGACCTGTTGGTTCTGCCAGACTGCCCCCCAATTTAAAAGGCTGTGTTTTTTGGGGACCACAGGGACGAATAAGACGGACCCGGACCCCAATTACGGCCTCGTTAACGGCGGGCCTCGTTCTGAGTGGCCGGGGCCCGCGACACTGGCCAGGCGCCACATCTGACCACGACTTCATTCATGTGCAAATTCCTCGCCGCCTTCTGATGTTTGACGGTGCGCTACTTGCCGCCTCCAAATGGGCCATTTCGAGGCGCCGACACGCCATTGGTGGCAGAAAGAAAACAAAATATGTGACACGTGGTCCGTGTCATGGGTGAGGCAATTGCCCAGGGCAACGGCGAACGGGAGTCGAGATGAGGGGAGCCGAGCATGTTTGACTGTCACAGTAAAGGTTACAGCGTTGCAATGTCAGGAATCAACTTATGGCCATGCCCAGCGTTAACCACTACTTAGTAACAGTTATTACTTGAATTATTACCTGTGGAAGTTGACGCTGTTTGGCCGTAAATCACACTCTTCGGGCGTCTGGCTGTGTAAGATACTGCCTGACGACCGTGTGGGACATTTTAATTACTACCTCCCGACGGCATCAGATGGTAGTTTCACATGGAAATTCAATCGCTCTTTGCCTTAATGCTCGACACCGATTGAAATGCCATCATCATCGAGAACTTGGGGTGGAAGGTGCGATGCAACCGACGTTTGTCGCTCATATCGAGACCTCAGCGACACGGAATTGCTTCATTTCACCAGGGGGGAGGAGGGGGGTGGGGGGTTGAGGAGGGATGGGTCTGTCACTTATAAGTCTACACACGCCGCCGAGATTTATGGATATGGATAGCCTTTATCGGACTTTTTGGGACTATGGATTGCGCTGTCAAGATGTAAGGACATGGGTTTGCGGTGTGTTTCATGACACTTGAGATGGACAAGGGGAACGACGCCGGCTGGCGATTTCCATAACAAGTGTGGCGCCCCCTTTGTCACTGTGATATCGCTAACTGATACTTCCCACATCCCTAGTAGGCTCCCCTACATCACCCCAATCCCTTACCCCCTCCCGTCCCCCCCGGTTCCCCGCCCCCGCACCTGCCTCCGCCGCCCCCGCCCCCGCACCTGCCTCCGCCGCCCCCGTCGCCGCTCCACTTTCCCCGGTTTTACAGCCGCTACCTGTGCCGCCGCCCCCCCCCCCCGGGGCCCTGTACGCCGGGGCATTTATGGCTGAACCGTGGCTGTTTCCATCGATCATAGAGCTATTTATCGGCCGTCACTTCCGCCACCAATGGGGGGGGGGATCTGGGGCGTCCCGTGCATGCCGAGCAGGTCCTTCAGATGCCACCACGCCGGCCGTATGTTCGGGTACATACAACAGCCGGCCAGCCGGGCCTTCTGTCTGTCCCCGGCGGCCAGGGCCCAGCACGCCCTTCAGCCCCAGGGGGGTCTCATTCACCGAGACCATCCATCAGCAACTCCTTTGAAAGAACACTCCCACCCCAGTCTCTTACCCGGGTCTGTAAACCCTATCCTAGTCTCTTACCCCAGTATGTAACTCCCTCCCCGGTCTGTAACTCCTACCTCAGTCTCTTACCCCAGTCTGTAACTCTTACCCCAGTCTGTAACTCTTACCCCAGTCTGTAACTCCTACCCCAGTCTGTAAGTCTTACCCCAGTATGTAACTCCTACCCCAGTCTGTAACTCTTACCCCAGTCTGTAAGTCTTACCCCAGTCTGTAACTCCTACCCCAGTCTGTAACTCTTACCCTAGTCTGTAACTCCTACCCCAGTCTGTAAGTCTTACCCCAGTATGTAACTCCCTCCCCGGTCTGTAACTCCTACCTCAGTCTCTTACCCCAGTCTGTAACTCTTACCCCAGTCTGTAACTCTTACCCCAGTCTGTAACTCTTACCCCAGTCTGTAACTCTTACCCCAGTCTGTAACTCCTACCCCAGTCTGTAAGTCTTACCCCAGTCTGTAACTCCTACCCCAGTCTGTAACTCTTACCCCAGTCTGTAAGTCTTACCCCAGTCTGTAACTCCTACCCCAGTCTGTAACTCCTACCCCAGTCTGTAAGTCTTATCCCAGTCTGTAACTCCTACCCCAATCTGTAACTCTTACCCCAGTCTGTAACTCTTACCCCAGTCTGTAAGTCTTACCCCAGTCTGTAACTCCTACCCCAGTCTGTAACTCTTACCCCAGTCTGTAACTCCTACCCCAGTCTGTAACTCTTACCCCAGTCTGTAAGTCTTACCCCAGTCTGTAACTCCTACCCCAGTCTGTAACTCCTACCCCACTCTGTAAGTCTTACCCCAGTCTGTAACTCCTACCCCAATCTGTAACTCTTACCCCAGTCTGTAACTCCTACCCCAGTCTGTAAGTCTTACCCCAGTCTGTAACTCCTACCCCAGTCTGTAACTCCTACCCCAGTCTGTAACTCTTACCCTAGTCTGTAACTCCTACCCCAGTCTGTAAGTCTTACCCCAGTATGTAACTCCCTCCCCGGTCTGTAACTCCTACCTCAGTCTCTTACCCCAGTCTGTAACTCTTACCCCAGTCTGTAACTCTTACCCCAGTCTGTAACTCCTACCCCAGTCTGTAAGTCTTACCCCAGTCTGTAACTCCTACCCCAGTCTGTAACTCTTACCCCAGTCTGTAAGTCTTACCCCAGTCTGTAACTCCTACCCCAGTCTGTAACTCCTACCCCAGTCTGTAAGTCTTACCCCAGTCTGTAACTCCTACCCCAATCTGTAACTCTTACCCCAGTCTCTTACCCCAGTCTGTAACTCTTACCCCAGTCTGTAACTCTTACCCCAGTCTGTAACTCTTACCCCAGTCTGTAACTCTTACCCCAGTCTGTAACTCCTACCCCAGTCTGTAAGTCTTACCCCAGTCTGTAACTCCTACCCCAGTCTGTAACTCTTACCCCAGTCTGTAAGTCTTACCCCAGTCTGTAACTCCTACCCCAGTCTGTAACTCCTACCCCAGTCTGTAAGTCTTACCCCAGTCTGTAACTCCTACCCCAATCTGTAACTCTTACCCCAGTCTGTAACTCTTACCCCAGTCTGTAAGTCTTACCCCAGTCTGTAACTCCTACCCCAGTCTGTAACTCTTACCCCAGTCTGTAACTCCTACCCCAGTCTGTAACTCTTACCCCAGTCTGTAAGTCTTACCCCAGTCTGTAACTCCTACCCCAGTCTGTAACTCCTACCCCACTCTGTAAGTCTTACCCCAGTCTGTAACTCCTACCCCAATCTGTAACTCTTACCCCAGTCTGTAACTCCTACCCCAGTCTGTAAGTCTTACCCCAGTCTGTAACTCCTACCCCAGTCTGTAACTCCTACCCCAGTCTGTAACTCTTACCCTAGTCTGTAACTCCTACCCCAGTCTGTAAGTCTTACCCCAGTATGTAACTCCCTCCCCGGTCTGTAACTCCTACCTCAGTCTCTTACTGTAAGTCTTACCCCAGTCTGTAACTCCTACCCCAGTCTGTAACTCCTACCCCAGTCTGTAAGTCTTACCCCAGTCTGTAACTCCTACCCCAATCTGTAACTCTTACCCCAGTCTGTAACTCTTACCCCAGTCTGTAACTCCTACCCCAGTCTGTTAGTCTTACCCCAGTCTGTAACTCCTACCCTAGTCTGTAACTCCTACCCCAGTCTGTAACTCTTACCCCAGTCTGTAACTCCTACCCCAGTCTGTAAGTCTTACCCCAGTCTGTAACTCCTACCCCAATCTGTAACTCTTACCCCAGTCTGTAATTCCTACCCCAGTCTGTAACTCCTACCCTAGTCTCTTACCCCAGTACCCCGTCCGTAGCTCCCACCGCAGTTGTAACTCTTACCCCTGTCTGTAGCTCCCATCCCACTCTGTTGCTCCTACCCAACCTTTTCGTACCCGATGAGGACTATGCTACACACTCCACTCTACTCTGGTACCAATCTAGACAACCTATCCCGCTTGCGTCGAAATTGCCGGTCACGCAAATAATTATAATTGGCATTTACAGCACGTTTTCCTTATCTCTATCTTTAATCCAGGCATTTATTAGTACTTGTGAACTAATACGTTGGGGTTCGCGACGACTGCGTGTGTACTTGCTGCACCAGTTCTCTGACGCTTCCGGCGTGGGTCTTGGGTTGTCTAAGGTCGTGTTGGACATGAATCCCACAAGCCCTTTCCCCTGCCGCGGGCAGTCGTAAGAGACGCGACAGGAAGTGCCGCAGACACGTCCTATGAAAAACATGTTGGTGGTCAATTTCAGTAAAAGCCGCAGTTGAGAGTGGATTATTCAAGAGCTCGTTTTCCCTCTCCTTAAGTCTTAGCACTGGGTCGCCATCATCAGTGCTGTACGGAGGAGGGGGAGAGGGAGGGAGGGGAGGGGATGGGAGGCTGTGAATGTGACAAAGTGGTTTTGTTTTCTACACGACAGGGCTTGCAGGACGCGAGGGGCAAGGCTAGGATGTATGGACATCGTGTAATAGGGAATGGGAAGGGAAGGAGAGGGTGAACAACATTCGGCCTTCTCCTCCCCTGGGAACAGGTTTGGCCAAATTGCCTATTTCATCCTCGGCCTCTGGAAGGAATAACTGCTGGAGCCAATGGCAATTGATATTCTAATTGACGTGTTTTCGGGGACTGCGAGGCCGGAATCCAAGGAGTGTGATGTCAATCAACTGTGTAACATGTTTTTTTTTGGCATATTTCTCGCGCTCATGACTTAACATTTACTAAAAGAAACCGGACGCCGACGTGCCCCGTCTGTCATAAAAAGGACTTTCCCCTCGTGACGGCATTGAAGGTTGGAACAAGGCAATATGTGAGCTGCGCGGAACCCCATGAGGCAATGAGGTGGAAGGACGAAACGGAAAAGAAGGACGCAAGTGAGATTCAAACCCGCGACCAGTTGGGTTGGGTCTGCGTTCCCAACTTCTCAGCCACGCCGGCTCTCCCGTATCATGTGTAATTTGACGCTTGTTTTTGCTAGCTACACCGCATGCTGGCATAAGGGGCCTGTAGAGTGGGCCGGCGAGGTCGTGCGCCGGGTGGACGGGACGGCAGCCGGGTGACGTAAGCTCCTCTAAGCGTCTCCGGCATCAGCGCCCGCTCCGCAACCATCGCTTAAGGAGTGCTGACGTTTTTGACGCGCATGCGTTATCGACTTATGTCCATTATGGGTCGGCACTTCTCGTCCGACCGGAGAGTGCCTGTTATTCTTTGACGGCCTGTTTTGTGATGGCCAGTCGTCGGCCCAGGGTAATGGGCGGTTCTCTGGCAGGGGGTCTGGGGGTCGGGATGAGTGATGGCTGCTACTTCACCACTGTCTAGCCCGGGCAGGAGCTCAGTTTTGTCGTCAGATGATCTGGGTGGGGGCTGGGGTGGGTGGTGACAGGTAACGGGTGTGTGTAGGGGGGGGGGGGCGGAGGGGGGGGGTTGGAGGGGGGCGGGGCGGGAAGGAGTCGCATGGTGGGGTTGGGAGCGAGGGGTCTCGTGAGTGGTAAGTGGTAAGGAGGGTAAAACGCCCATAGCTGAAATGTAAGGTGGATGGGGCTCTCATGACTGAAATGTAAGATGGATGGGGCTCTCATGACTGAAATGTAAGGTCGATGGCGCTCTCATGACTGAAAAGTAAGGTGGATGGGTCTCTCATGACTGAAATGTGAGGTGGATGCGACTCTCATGACTGAAATGTAAGGTGGATGGGGCTCTCATGACTGAAATGTAAGGTGGATGGGGCTCTCATGACTGAAACGTAAGGTGGATGGGGTTCTCATGACTGAAATGTAAGGTGGATGGGGTTTTCATGACTGAAATGTGAGGTGGATGGGGCTCTCATGACTGAAATGTAGGGTGGATGGGTTTCTCATGACTGAAATGTAAGGCGGATGGGGCTCTCATGACTGAAATGTAGGGTGTATGGGGCTCTCACGTGACTGAAATGTAAGTGGATGGGGCTCTCATGACTGAAATGTAGGGTGGATGGGTTTCTCATGACTGAAATGTGAGGCGGATGGGGCTCTCATGACTGAAATGTAGGGTGGATGGGTTTCTCATGACTGAAATGTAAGGCGGATGGCTCTCATGACTGAAATGTAGGGTGTATGGGGCTCTCACGTGACTGAAATGTAAGGTGGATGTTGCTGTTAAACTGAAAAGCAAAGTGGATGTGGCTGTCAAGAAAGGCAAAGTGGATGTGGCTGTCAAGAAAGGCAAGGTGGATGTGGCTGTTAAGATGAAAGGCAAGGTGGATGTGGCTGTTAAGAGGAAAGGCAAGGTGGATGTGGCTGTTAAGAGGAAAGGCAAGGTGGATGTGGCTGTTAAGAGGAAAGGCAAGGTAGATAGGGTTCTCAAGCAAAACTTGCTAGGAAGGTGGGGCCCTGAGGCAGATTATTCCAGATAGTGCCAGAGAAAAAGTGTGGCTAACAAAGGAAATCGTGGTTTGCACGAGAGATTCGCGGAAAACAAGTAAGGCTGGTAAAACTATCACGCGAAAAACTGTCGTGGTAGCGGAACCAGTAGCTCGGGTCAAGTAGTTGGGAACCCACGGACACTTGGGGTAGGTTTACTCTCTCCGAAGAAATCCCAGTAAAGTCGAACCTAAAAAATACCAGTTCGCATAAACTCACTCTGTTCTTGGTTGGGTGATGTGCTGAGCAATAACAACGTATGTTGTGTGCTTGATCAATTATACTCCGGTTATTTAGATTCATTTATGTGTTTGTGGGTGCCATGTCAGGGCGACCAGCGCCTGCAAGGAAAGAAATTAGGCATCCCTCCATTTCTGGTCTATTGTGTTCACGACGGAACAACGAAAGCTGAGAAAGCAAGTTATTAATATCGATAAAGAGCTAAGAGATAAAGGGTGTTGGCCCATCAAGGTTCATCCCGTGTTGTGTTGCCTATAATGGTCGAATGGGACGGCTCTGTGTCTCCGCGGGGACACTGCTCGCCGTGGTGGGGTGACATATGATGTATACTGGGAGGGGACGAGCGACCCTTCATTTCTTAGGCTCCGGTACGAGATACGGCGGGAAAAAAGACAGCGGACTTAGACAGATAGCCTTGATACGTTGACAACAAGTCGTCATTAAGCGTTCCCTTGTCGCCATGTGATATCCTTAGCCCCCCCCCCCCCCCCGCACAATCCCTCCCTCCCTCCGGCACTGTGTTACACGTCACTCCAGTTGGCAGCGTGTGCCAAAAATGGCGCCGAAAAGAGAATTCCCACCCACTCCCATTCGCCTAATTGGGAAGCAATAATATAATGTCTATTGAGAGACGTCCCTGGCGACGGCGCGTGTCGGGCTGGAGCTGAACAATGGCTGACGTCACTGCTATTGTGTCTCGCTCCTGGGAGGGATATAGAGGAGACATTGGGGACTGGAGAGACAATAGCCTTGGCCCGCCCGCCCACTCCGGCAGTAACCCGGTAGCCAGCGTGGCCCTGACTCCATCGCTCACGGCGATTGGTCCTGAAGGCCTGTCGTACGACTCCAGTTTAGTCGGCAATTAGACGTTGACGTCGAGGCATAACTCGATCTCCAATGGCCGGGCGTGTGGGAGGATGTGACGTATGTCGGCGAGTCCCGATGATGCACTCAGGGAAATTGAACTCCACACAATGCCTGGAGTGGAATTCCGGCCAGCGAACCACGAGGCCAAGCCTCCTACTTGCCCATATACGAGTACGATGACCAAAGGCATAATAGATCTACATTGATCTATATATGATCTATATATGTTTTGATGTATATTGTGTAGGTACCCATAGGTCTGGTCAAGTCATTTTTTTTTAAATTCTGCTTGCCCACACCTATCTGGTTGGTACGGAACTTCTCAGCTTGGGGAGCGAGCTGAACTGCACCCTGGGAAACAGGTTTTGGGTTCGAACCCTCACACCTACACCTGTGATACATCATCGTCACATCTCCTAATTCTATGGTCCCGAGATGTGTCGTGTCCCAATCATTCATGTGCCCAAAAGTGGCCTGAAACTCCAATATGTCATGTCCTAGCTGGCTACTAACCCAGAAACATACGGCAGCCGGCCGAGTGTACTTTGTACTGGACAATGCAAAAATGAACACGTAATATAACTGATTGTCTAGGCTATAGAGGCTGTATAAATAATTGAGTTGCCTTACGGTGATCATGCTTGGTGTGTTGCTGAAGCATGCCATTACCCCCCCCCCCCTCCCCCCACCGCCCCCACTAAGCCCCTCCTCGTCGGACGGCTTCTGACTGGAGGTCAGGATTGGAGCTTGGCGGTGTTCATCCCAAAACTAGGTAGCCAGGACGCTTTTTGGACGCGTTGTCCCCTGGTGGGACGTGGAATAACTGTCACATTGTCGCCGGCCTGACCATGGTGTGACCTGTCGCCGGCCTGACGCATGGAGTGACCTGTCGCCGGCCTGACGCATGGTGTGACCTGTCGCCGGCCTGACGTATGGAGTGACGTATGGTGTGCCGTGTCGCTGGCCTGACGTATGGAGTGACGTATGGTGTGCCGTGTCGCTGGCCTGACGTATGGAGTGACGTATGGTGTGCCGTGTCGCTGGCCTGACGTATTGGGCGCTGTGCTGCCGGCCTGACGTATGGAGTGACGTATGGTGTGCCGTGTCGCTTTCCTGACGTATGGTGTGACCTGTCGCCGGCCTGACGCATGGGGTGCCGTGTTGCCGGCCTGACGTATGGTGTAACCTGTCGCCGGCCTGATGCATGGGGTGACGTGTCGCCGGCCTGACGCATGGGGTGCCGTGTCGCCGGCCTGACGTATGGTGTGTCCTGTCGCCGGCCTGACGCATGGGGTGACCTGTCGCCGGCCTGACGCATGGGGTGACCTGTCGCCGGCCTGACGCATGGTGTGACCTGTCGCCGGCCTGACGCATGGGGTGACCTGTCGCCGGCCTGACGCATGGTGTGACCTGTCGCCGGCCTGACGCATGGGGTGACCTGTCGCCGGCCTGACGCATGGGGTGCCGTATCGCCGGCCTGACGTATGGTGTGATCTGTCGCCGGCCTGACGTATGGAGTGACGTATGGTGTGCCGTGTCGCTGGCCTGACGTATGGGGCGCTGTGTTGCCGGCCTGACGTATGGAGTGACGTATGGTGTGCCGTGTCGCTGGCCTGACGCATGGGGTGCCGTGTCGCCGGCCTGACGTATGGTGTGACCTGTCGCCGGCCTGACGCATGGGGTGACCTGTCGCCGGCCTGACGTATTGTGTGACCTATCGCCGGCCTGACGCATGGGGTGACCTGTCGCCGGCCTGACGCATGGTGTGACCTGTCGCCGGCCTGACACATGGTGTGACCTGTCGCCGGCCTGACGCATGGGGTGCGGTGTCGCCGGCCTGACATATTGTGTGACCTGTCGCCGGCCTGACGCATGGGGTGACCTGTCGCCGGCCTGACGCATGGTGTGACCTGTCGCCGGCCTGACGTATGGGGTGCCGTGTCGCGCACCTCAGCCGCCGCGATTCATCCCAGAAACCTCCTTGTACTTGTCCCGTGCAAGCGGCCTGCAAGTGTCGTTCACAGGCGTGGCTTTTGTCTCGGCGCCCCTGGAGGCGTCCGGCTTTGTGCCCCCCCCCCCCCACCCTACACACACACACACAGACTAGTTATGCCAGTTTGATGTATGGCATATAAAGCGAAGAGCGGCACCGGCGAACACGCCGCAGCAGAGAACAAAGCAAAAGAGGGGCGCGGAGATTAGCAAGTGTTTCTGGCTTCCGGCTTGCCGTGGCTGGTGGCTGGCGGGGTGGGGGCGTCGGCGGCATTAAGGCTGACGACGACAAGGTGACGGCGGCCCATAAACCCGTCGCCCTGGCCGTCCGTCCGTCTATCGCCGTCCGTCGGGCGTGGTACGGCGTGGCGCGCCGCGTTACGAGCCATGAGGTGAGCCAGGCGGCCTCGTGACCGACACGTCCCCGGGACATTCTCCACCCCACCCCACCCCGCCCCACCCTCGGCCGCTCACTCCCGTCCGGACATTATCGTCTATAACCCGGATTCTCTCCCATTATCGCCCGGAGGGCTGGCGCAGGACGTGCAGCATGGGCATTGCCAAGAGGGTGCTCGCGAAGACATGGAAATGATTTAAGATGTTTTTAACACCACGCCCTATGGTTGACCTTGATTTATCCATCGTGTGAACCACCTCAATTACCCAAGTGTAATATGTGTGTTGCTGTAGCAACAAACGTTTTAATTACGAAAGACCATAGTAGCCATTAACTGAATATGGCCCGAAATACAGATAGCTTCTGTAAGACTTTTTTACTATTAAATCATCCAGATTTAATCTCATCTGCTGGGTGTGCTGGTCACGTGGTCGTGTATGATATTTATTAGACGGCGTTGCGCGTCCCCCTCACGCGCAAAGGATTTAAGTGGCCAATTATTGCTCACATGGGTTGGGGTGAATGCGCAAAAAGCTAAAAGCAAATCGGTTTTATTATCTTTATTTATTAGCTGTTACCATCACCACAGTGGAAGTAATGCTATATATTAAGACTAAGACCATAACCCCCCTCCACTCTCACCCTACCCTTTCGTAAATCGCTTTTTGGGTGATGGAACCTTTATGGCTATCCATGCTTCCTTGGAAGGCCAACCAGCCCACTGTTTACATTGAGAGATTGATGATACTTTTGGAACGGGGCTGTCACTATTTAATCCACGACGAACAAGCCCCATATTGCATCGACTTATAAAACTGCGGGTTCCTGGACTGGACTTGACGGGAGAGGCGACGTAATCCGTCGAGTCCTGGCAGCAGGCTTGTGCCGCTTCGCCTCTCGAATCCAATCATAAGCGGACGCATCCCGTTTTGACGTCTGTGCGTGAGAATAAGTCTCTACCGTATTTGTTGCCGCAAATTTAAAAGTTTGGAAAGGCATTTATGGCTGCTCCGAGTCGTCGATGGTTCAGGAGTGTTTTTGTAATGGTCTATTTCCGGTTGCTGACGCCTGAATGGCTATTAAAGGTGATGGGTAAATACTAACATTGAGCCTCGTAAATTAGTTTCTGCGAAAAAAATGGAGATCATTTTTGTCGCTTCTTTGGTTTGAATTTTTAACCGTGTGAGAGAACCGGTGCTCTGTGTGATGAATTAGTTGTCGGTACGAACCCAGCCGTCAGTCTCTGTCAGTCTCGTCAGTCTCCGTGTGGTCGGCAGAGTAACATCCTCATAGCAAAATCAACCTGTCAACGTTCGACGTGTAAAAGTCCTCTCTTAATTAATTGCTAGTCTATTTGCAAAATTGTGGCGCATTGTACGATAAATTTGTTCTGTTTCTAGTTTTGTTTTTTTTTAATTTATGAAATGTTTTGTTCGAGTTCGTTGGTTCTTGCTGCACCCCTTATGCTTCCGCTGGAGGATGTTTGGTATTTATGCTAGCAAAGTTTTCTTCCCGTTGCTAGGCAACTGGTGCTTCCTTTGGCGGCCCCCGCTATGATGTAAATATGTGTTTGTTGGATTCCGGAGACTTAATGCAACTAATAATTATTCTGTTCCATGCTCCCATAACATTGTGTCGCCTTCCCCGACCTGTATTTAAAATACTATAAATAATTAAAATCTTCCGTCTTTTAGTAACAATGCATTGTCCGTTCCTCGGAGCCTTGCATGTTTGTATTGTCTTTTTATTTACACATTAGCAGGTCTTCCAGTATTCTATATTTTCCTTTTTTTAGTCGCTCATATATAATATGTTCAAGCAAAAATCCTATATATGTTCCTATATATTTGTACACAGTTTTTTTTCAATACGATGCTGTTGAAATATTTATTACCAGCATACGTTTCGATGTCCAACCCGGACCGGCGAAGGCAATGTGTGCCGTTCGAGAGTAAGCTTTGCTGCAGTCAAATGATTGTTATTTATCACCTTGTCTGTAAACAATTATCGATTTTGTGAGCATTTTTCTGGGTATTAGTTAAGTGCAAAAATTGCACTTTTATGCAGTTGTGTGCACAGCTCTGGTGCTGTATAGCTTGGACGTTTGATGGAGTTATATTGGATAAGCCCAGGGTATCTCTGGTTCCTCAAATGCTTTTCTTTAATATGAAACCTGTCACTTAGTATGCAAAACAGTGTCCTTCATTTTACAAGTAACAGTAAGATATCAGATAGCACAGCTTGATGCTTAGGATTTTTTTCCCACAAGTTGATTAATGTCGAAATAGGTTCAATGTCATGATTCCTCTGGAGGGTGAGGACAGACAATGTTCGTCATATCCACCGACGGATGACTTCTCCTTATACCTGTATGTTCTACGGAATGCTCCTATACTTCCGATATTCCCCCAACATTTCCTCTATTTCGTTGAAGGCCTGCATTAGGGGGTTCCCTATTTCCCAGTGCTACCCATTGTTCTCCTCAGATACGTTATCTTTGTCCTTGTCGTACTCAGCATTTGGCTTCTTGTCTCCCGGAAGCTGTGGGAGGTACGTGTGTGTGTGGGGGGGGGGGGGTAAACACTTGTGGATGATTCATCATTCAGGGTGGATAGAAAAGACACACAAAAACTGGTGAATGAGGCGAGAGGTGTTGTGCAACTACTGTCGATAAAAACGTCTTCCTGTTCTTCCCGCTTCCTGGCTTTGGCGCTTGTCACGTGATTGGTTTGACGATGCCGAGTGAGATGCCAATCAGGTGCGTGCACGTGTCCTCCAACTCCTCCTTAAGGTCCGGATCTTCACTCGACGTCACCTCTTGATTCTTTGTCAATTAAAGTCTGTTGTGTCCTTTTCTTCCGCGCTTACTCCCATTTTTTGTCCTTGTTATTATTTGAGGCTTCATCACATACTGCATAATGTGTGCGTACAATTTGATGATGTCGCATTTGAAATAAGACGTTAATCTGTAAATCTTGCATGTTGGACCCATTAAATCGAGTGTTGTATTAAGCGTAACCCTGAGTAACACATGAGCTATACGTAAACAATGAGCCGCGCGATCATGGAAAAACTCGTTCATATTTCAATCGTCTTTTGATGTTAAATAACACCCCTCTTAGTTTATATGGATATGTTGTATATATTTATAGATATAGTGTTGGTGTTGTAATGTTATAATATACATTAAGACAAGAATGTTGTAATGCCATTGCTCGCTTAGCAGACTGAAGGAAGGATTAAGGTCACGTGTGATGTTAACAGATCACATGGGATCTTATCCAACTATTGACAGCGAATGTCGCAAAAGAAATTGGGAGGACTTTTCATGATGAATTCCAACAAAGAAAACAGATTTTGAGAGATTGCCAAGCCATCGTCTTACCTAGCAAGACGGGTGCCAAACAATGGGAGCATTTCCGAAATATCTCTATGTATATACAAATAGGTCACACCGAAGAGCTGCCACGGAAGGGCTATTGCGTGGGCTTGAATCCCCGACCAATGTCAAGGTCACTTACACTGTATCTAATATATCTCTGTATTTTGAGACGGCACTTTTGTCGAAATATGAAAGCCCCAAGGTTGAGGAGGACAGGTCTCCAACTACTCATTTCCGATAACTAAAGCTGCTCTCGAGGCCTTGCTTGTCGCCACGGAATCGTCAGTGTTTAGGCTGAAGTGGAGGATCTGGGGCCCTTGGGGTGCCGCTATAGGGGTTGGCGTCGGCGGTGGGGTTGTGTCTGCCGTGAATGGGATACTCAGTCGTAAGCTACTTTAAAGGCAGGCGAGGCTGGCAATTCTACTGGTTTGGTCTCACGTACGCCATGAGGGGAAAAACCCAAATGGATTCATCTCCGGACGGTTCTTATTCTTTGGCAAGGATCTCTCAGGCAAGATTGCTTTGCGAGGGGGTAAGTAGTGGATGGGTGCAGGAGGATTGGGGGGGAGGGGTGGGGTTAGGGGCGGATCCGACAAAATCAGATCAGATCTAAGCAACATATATCGACCCCCCCCCTCCTCGCACCCCATTCCCCCACAACTGCAATTTTTTTGTTGATCACGAACCTGTCAAGGAGAAGCTCCGCCACACTACTTCCAGGTCACGTGATCTCCTCTGTGCTGACCTTGAGCTGAATGTTCGTGAACCGTCTTGTGGCACTTGTGTTTTTATCACATCATCCTGTGATATTTTTGTCGTCACTATCAAGTGTTGTAACTCATTGTATGTCGTCTCGTACAGTGAGACTGACTCCAGGCTGTGATTGGCCATCGGTAACTGAGTCCGGGCTGTGATTGGCCATCGGTAACTCAATCCGGGCTGTGATTGGCCATCGGTAACTCAATCCGGGCTGTGATTGGCCATCGGTAACTCAATCCGGGTTGTGATTGGCCATCGGTAACTCACTCCGGACTGATTGGCCATCGGTATCTCAATCCGGGCTGTGATTGGCCATCGGTAACTCAATCCGGGCTGTGATTGGCCATCGGTATCTCAATCCGGACAGTGATTGGCCATCGGTATCTCGATCCGGGCTGTGATTGGCCATCGGTATCTCAATCCGGGCTGTGATTGGCCATCGGTATCTCAATCCGGGCTGTGATTGGCCATCGGTATCTCAATCCGGGCTGTGATTGGCCATCGGTATCTCAAACCGGGCTCTGATTGGCCAACGGTAACTCAATCCGGGCTCTGATTGGCCATCGGTATCTCAATCCGGGCTGTGATTGGCCATCGGTAACTCAAACCGGGCTGTGATTGGCCATCGGTAACTCAATCCGGGCTGTGATTGGCCATCGGTATCTCAGTCCGGGCTGTGATTGGCCATCGGTAACTCAATCCGGGCTGTGATTGGCCATCGGTAACTCAATCCGGTCCGTGATTGGCCATCGGTAACTCAAACCGGGCTGTGATTGGCCATCGGTAGCTCAATCCGGGCTGTGATTGGCCATCGGTAACTCAATCCGGGTTGTGATTGGCCATCGGTAACTCACTCCGGACTGATTGGCCATCGGTATCTCAATCCGGGCTGTGATTGGCCATCGGTATCTCAATCCGGACTGTGATTGGCCATCGGTATCTCAATCCGGGCTGTGATTGGCCATCGGTATCTCAATCCGGGCTGTGATTGGCCATCGGTATCTCAATCCCGGCTGTGATTGGCCAACGGTAACTCAATCCTAGAGTTAAGGTAGAGGTTTTCATGATTCGATTTGGCACCTCCAACACTTATTCGGGAGTTACAGACCAGCAGATCATGGGTTTGAACGCTGGCACCTGTATGTGAGGGAGGGGGCTTACCGCTTGGGGGTCATCACTTGATGGTGGGGCGGGGGGGGCGCCTCTTGGCCGCGTTCGGCTGTTGTCGAGCTTGGCCCGGAGACCTCCCTGGTTTGAATCCGGGCCTGGACGCCGCTTTACCCCATGACACGGTTGGCTTTAATTGCCTGCCATGTGGGTTGTGTACCCAACAACCCGATATCTTAATATGCCCCCGCTGATAGGTACATGGTAAGTCTATTGACGTCATTACGGCTGGACTATTACATTTGAATTCTATTAAATGAAAATGATCTATTTGATCGATATTGCCTGAGATAAATACCACCAAGGTGTACTCACTTTTTTAGCACAGACTGCGTCATCAAACTGGAGAGTTGCTACCGTATGAAGCTACATGTATTTCAGACGATGATGTTTATCATAGAGTACATGTTACAGAGAGCTAAATATACCAAGAAAGGACTTTCCGGATAATTTCAACTTTGTACGAGTTACCTTTAAATTTCAAGAATTGTAGATTAGAAAACTGATGTTAAAAGTAAAAGTTAAAAGTTGAAAGATAGACGACGATAGACAACAAACCAGTGGACTTATCGGTATGGTTTCTGTCGTTGCGCTGAGGCGCTGTGGCCCTCACGGTATTCTAGGCTTTCTCGTTAAGCTGTCTGAAGAGTCCGCGACTTCCGAGCCGATCACCATGACACCGTTCGCGTGAGCGCTTCTCATTTGACCTTAACCATAGTGACCGTCCCGCACGATTTGACCTTGACTTATCCTCCAACAGTGACAGACTGACAATACGGTCAAGCCATTTCGTCTCCCGCACAGGCTGGGAGGGGGGGGGGGTGGCCCGCCAAGGTACCGGCCCACAGGACCCTGCCCGGGTCACCCCCACCGTGTCAACCCAATAAGTGACGTCACGGGAAAGCCAATCGCCCTACCTATCACAGATCACTGACCTGGCGTGTTATGCGGAACAATATATCAACTGACCGCCACCCCGCCTGATTCGACCCCTCTCCCCCCACCTCTACCTCCCAAGGATTCCCGGATATACCCGCCAGATAAACATGGCAGCAGCAGAGACCTACCACCGGTAATACCCGACACAGAAGCCCGTCGGGGGGCAGGGGTCGGCACCCCTTAAACTAGCCGGAAGCCTCACTGCTAATTTGATTTCTCTCTGCGGGCAATGTAATAATCTCCAAACCCCTTCCAGGGCCAACTCCTTAGCTGCGTGAAGTCGATGAGCTGGCCGACTAAACCGCGTTCTTAGCACTAGTCCCAAGGAAAAGTCGCCTCCCGCTTCGCCTTCGGGGCTGGCTACCCGCCACCGCCGCCATCGCCACCACCGCCGTCGGCTCCGGGTTCTGTTCTTGACACGGTCTTTAAAAGTTGTATTGTGTGTCCGCCATGCCCCTGACGTCCTGCTGTGAGACATGGGATGAGGCTGTCCTTGCTTTCTGTCTACCCACCCTCTCTCTGTCATCCCACTGTCTGTCTACCCACCCCCTCCCTGCCCATCCCCTCTCTGCCATCCCACTGTCTGTCTACCCACCCCCTCCCAGCCATCCCACTGTCTGTCTACCCACCCTCTCCCTGCCATCTCACTCTCTGTCTACCCAGGGGCCGGCGCTCGCATTGAGTGTTCTAGTCAGCCTAACGGCACGTGAATCGGTGGTTCGAGCCCTGCTGTGGCGATATCTGTGCGGTCGCAGGATAAAGATCTCATGTCTTTCTTCGTAAAGAGTAGGGGGTTGCCCCCTGGGACATGGCTCCACTCTCCCTTCCTTCTCCCATTGACGCGATATGACCAACAGTGGTTAAAGCGTCCCGAATAACCAACCAACCTCTGTCTACCCAACGTGTCTACCTTCCATCCATCCTTCCCTCAGTTCTCTCTCACATTGTTGGGCTTTCTCTTTCCCCTACCACCCCCCCCCTCTCACTTCTCGTCTGCCAAACTTTGCCATTTTCATCCACCTACAATGCCTGTCCAATTAGCTATTTCTTTCACTCTTCGACTTTCCCCATCTCTCAGTTTTGTCTCACACTTTTCGGCTTTTTACCTCTTCCATCTCACACGCTTTCCTCCCTCATGTCATCCCTATCTTTTCTCGGTGTCTCACACTTGAATCTGTTCCTCCCCCCCGCCGTCCTCATCTGTGTGTCATCCTCTAGAAACTGATACCTCACTGTAAAATTGATGGAACCTGCCTCCGACATCATTCCTCGGCTACACCTAGTCACGTGACTTCGAGTATTAAACCCGGTGGGGAAAAAGGTAATATTTCTTCCGATAGAAAAAAAAATCGCTTACTTTCCGCGGACACATTTTTCGCGGTCCCCCGCTATCCCCTCAACTTCTGCAAGTCCTCGGACCGCAGTTAGGAGGCAATTAGGATGAGAACTTTACGAGGCAGAGCATTGCCTTCCACATGGATTTTGTGACCAAGCAACATGTTACCCTCTTGGGCCATATGGGGTCGTCTCCAAATTATAATGTATGACTTCGCAGCCGACAGATCAATTTTGCTTCACTCCGCTGCAGTTAGTTTTGTCGTGCTTCACCAAATAACCAATGCCGCTTCCCTTCTTCTCTTCACTTTACATTTCACTTGGTCCGCAGTCGCCTTGCATTACGCTGTCCCGTAAACAACACCATGTTTCTGCTTTCGGTTTCTCTTTAGCAATTATCTTTATGCATTGAAAATAATTTCGTCATTGGCTATTTCCACTTGGCATGCAAGCATTGTATGATGTAAGGCTTTTTGGCTGTCGACTGATATTTGTCACACAGTGATTCTGGTCGTTTGTCAGTGACTTTTTATATGACTGGTTCTAACATATATGAGTATGGACATATCAACGGGGACTCCAACAAGCCAGTGTTTGTTATACTTGCTCCCTTCAGACCAATGGCTCGGAGTCGATATTGTGCATTGAAGCTGATATTTATTTGGTATAAGCAGTTCGTTCCAATCTATTGAATGAATGTCCATGATTTCTATGCCTAAGTGAGTAATACCGATGTCTGATAAATTTGAAAGTCTGAAAACTATCCTGCCGTGATACGGTTGATGACAAAGTGGCGAATGCAGGCCTCAAACCCGCCTTTTGGGATCTGACCGTTGACCCTATCTCCGCCGTACTCCGTGTCGATGGAAGTCTCTAACGTGTTTTACAAGTGGCTGATGATGAAGCACAATTTGTGCGGCATCGGTATCCAATGGCACAACCGGAGCCAGCTAGAATGGATCAGAAAGTGTCAACCCGGGCTTACTGGTCCCGACGCCCCCCGCCCCCCCCCCCCCCCTCTCCTGCGTCTCTCAGGAGGAGGGTAGGGTGGGTGGGCAGTAGATGGGCCCTGCCGCACCCCAGTTGTCTCGTAGGCGACCGTAATGACCAACCATTGAGATTAACGTGTCCTGGCCAACCACTGCAATCAGCGACTTCATTGTCTATTAGTCCATAAAAGCTGGTGCGAAAAACGCCGCGACGACGCGATATCACTGTAGGGGGCGCTAGTTTGGGGTCGTTTTTTTTTTACGCGTCCTCCCCCTCCCCCCTACTTGCCTCGTTCCTGCCACAATGGGAGCCAATTGAATGCACTGCTGGCCACTGCCGGTTTATTGCACAGCGTAGATCATAATATAACTGGTAAGAGCGATTAATTAGGGCAGTGGTGCCTTTATGACTGGGCCTAAGGCAAATCCTTGGGATGGATGGCGCGGGGCTCGCCGGGGACGATGGGGACCGCCGTTGTTACGGGTTGCCGGGGGGCTCGGTGAGGATATCGTTGGGCAGGGTGGCTTGATAAAGGTTGTCTTGTAAGCTCAAGTCCTTCTCTGGGCGGCCGAACCCACTTGGTGAGCCAGACTCTTCGGAGGAAAACCGGAGAGAAAGACACATACGCATAAAGACGACTTGCAGGGAGGACTTGTTTACGGCGACTTAATGCGTCGGTTCATAATGTGTTTTTGTCACGCCAGAGGGCGCTACCCTCTAGAATGACAACATGAGCGACCAGGCGCGTGGCAATCGCACTTAAAAGATGTTAGTTTAAGGATAAAACAGTAATAATACCCCCCCCCCCCCCCACCCCACCCAATCCTCTCCTCCCACTCAAAGAAGTCTAACCATTGTTTTAAAGCCGCCGCCGCACTTTGTATAACCCCCATTAGTTGGGATGTTTAAGGCGCCTGGATTACTCCCGTGAACCTTTCCCGCCGTAGTCACGTATCCCACGCTCCCTGTCTTCGTCAATGCACACTTGTTTTTGTGCTTGTCGCGCGGCACAAACAGGGCTATCAGTTTACGGCGGGCCTGTTGGGGCTTACCGCCGGAAGCTTTCTCGGTTACCACAGTTAACAAAGCCCAAACGGCCGTCCAAGCCTTGCGTCGTTTCGTAGTACTATCCAAGTGATGCGTCTATGTTGCCACATACCCGGTCAGGACGGCTGGCTTGGACGTGTAGCGGGCATTGACTTTGGTAGTCACGCGCGGTCGGGGGTGGACCGGCTGTTGGTTATTAATGTTGCTGTTGTCTTCGGAGAATCACGCACACACTACTCGGTAAGGCCAGCGGGAGGAACCGGAAATAAGCACCGGACCTTCCGCTGCAGAAACCGACCTTAAAAAGCAGCTGCGCATAATGCCCCAATTTATGTATTTATTTCCATGAAAGTAGGTCGTAGGCGTATATATTTCCCGGTTCTGGCGGCGGGACTGGCTAGAGGAGCCACGACGGGGCGTGCGCGCTCATAACGGCGCCACCCACACTGTGAAGGTCATCCCTACGTTGTCACGACCTGTGTATTACTTTTACACCAGGATCCACCCACACCCAGCGGCCACACAACGTTACTATAAGTCAGGTGTCTCAAGGGTCATATATATATATGCAAGTCGACTGAATGTAAAAATGATGCGTTTCTGTTTTGGCCCTGGTGTGCTCATCTAGAGGTCACTCTTGGACGTCAATTATATCGTGCGGCTCCCGAGACTCCTTCCAGTGAACTAATGATGACACGTGCTTCTCCACGTGGCCTTTGTGCGTTACCATGGTGATCACCGTAGCTTCATGCGCGTCACGATGTCCCTAAAAGTTCTGCGGAAATTATAAGCTTCCTATATGTAAAGGTCATATACGTAAGGGGAATACTAGCGTCACGTCTTGGTGTGGGATTTACCCCCTCTTTACCCTTGCCTCATGTTGCTGTGGCCACGGCCATGTGACTGAAATGTCTCTTTTATTGAGTTTAGAGGTGTCTTTAACCACACCCGATCTGCCTCCCCCACGCTTCCTCTGCCCTTCCCCGACAGTTTACCCGCGCGTTTTGTGCCCTTCCTCTTCCATCATTCACCCATGCCTCATCCACTCTTCTGACGCTTGTACCCGATAAGGACATGGGACAACTTACACCTTTTTCTTGTCCTCTTTCTCGTAAATGGGGTGTTTTATTGTAAAATGGCGTTAGCGGAACAGCCGTTATCCCTAGAGATGGCGCGGCGGGTTAAGGGCAGACATCACATGGTATTTGATCATGATTACCTCTGACGGTAAAGGAAAAGGCGAGCAGTGATACAGGTTGGCGCGGGCGGGCGGTAAGGGGGGGGGGCGGTGGGATGACACCCACCCTGGTGGATCCCCCCCCCCCCTTGCACCACCCCACACGTGGCATCTGTGTACACATCTACTAACATATTGCCAACATCTTTTATGCAATCTCGTGGACGTTCTGATTCATGACATTAGTTAAATAACGGCGTTCATATCTATGCTTACATTTTATTTTTGCACTTTTCTGTGCTTAGATTTTTCGTCATTTGTTTTCTATAATTGTGTCCTAAATATTGTTCTAATCAAAAATATTCTTCTTTGACTTTCGAATATATATCATAGAATTGCTAAAAGAAGAAAAAAAATGCATTCTTGAGTGTGCCGGAACGTCAGCTTTAAGTTGGACTTGTGCATACCTTGTTGGCAAGAATGCTTTTACTGCCAACGGTTTTATGCGGTTCCTGTCAATAGTTTATAACCTGAAGTGGACGTTTTACTTCACCCCTTAAAAGGATGAGCTCTCAAGTCTGATCGTCGTCACTCAAGACGAGAGCGCTATGTTGAGGCAGCCAGGGCCTCCTTGCGTGACCCACATGGCCAGTCTGGAGGGGCGGCGGGAGCCATCCGTGGGGAGGGTGGTGTGGGGGGGGGGTAGACCTGACTGATATATCCTCACGCCACGTGGTAGTGGGTGGGTGGGGGGGGGGATGACCTGTATTATGGGAAGCCTAGTCTGACGGAGATCCCGGCAGACGTAACGCGAGAGATGCTCTGCCTAAGTATATGACGTGCGAACCGGCAATATCAGCAGATTTCCTCACTGCACGAACTTTTCGGACCTATTTTCAGCCCTTATATAATTCCCATCAAAAACTTGATCTTCTAAGGGACATTTGAACCCCGAGCACCACGCCGGCCAGAACATTTAACTTTTCGTCCTTTTTTTGAGTTAAACATGAAAAAGAACCACCCATGAACCTGTCCTAGTTCTTACCATCTGCGGTCATGTCATTAACCGGCGGCTAAAGTAAGCCGCCTGACACCTGAGGGATTGTAATGCTGTGATCTCCACCGTTTGATGCCCGCTTTCGCCAGTGTACAGGCAAGGAATAACGTCAACTAACGGCTAGGACTAACGGCAACTAACGGAAAGGGCTAACGGCAAGGACCAACGACAAGGACTAACGGCAAGGACTAACGGCAAGTACTAACGGCAAGGACTAACGGCAAGGACTAACGGCAAGGACTAACGGCAAGGACTAACGGCAAAGACTAACGGCAAGGACTAACGGCAAGGACTAACGGCAAGGACCAACGGCAAGGACTAACGGCAAGGACTAACGGCAAAGACTAACGGCAAGGACTAACGGCAAGGACTAACGGCAAGGACCAACGGTAAGGACTAACGGCAAGGACTAACGGCAAGGACTAACGGCAAGGACTAACGGCAAGGACTAACGGCAAGAACTAACGGCAAGGACTAACGACAAGGACTAACGGCAAGGACTAACGGCAAGGACTAACGGCAAGGACTAACGGCAAGGACTAACGGCAAGGACTAACGGCAAGGACTAACGGCAAGGACTAACGGTAAGGACTAACGGCAAGGACTAACGGCAAGGACTAACGGCAAGGACTAACGGCAAGGACTAACGGAAAGGACTAACGGCAAGGACCAACGGTAAGGACTAACGGCAAGGACTAACGGCAAGGACTAACGGCAAGGACTAACGGCAAGGACTAACGGCAAGGACCAACGGTAAGGACTAACGGCAAGGACTAACGGCAAGGACTAACGGCAAGGACTAACGGCAAGGACTAACGGCAAGGACTAACGGCAAGGACTAACGGCAAGGACTAACGGCAAGGACTAACGGCAAGGACTAACGGCAAGGACTAACGGCAAGGACTAACGGCAAGGACCAACGGCAAGGACCAACGGCAAGGACTAACGGCAAGGACTAACGGCAAGGACTAACGGCAGGGACTAACGGCAAGGAATAACGGCAAGGACCAACGGTAAGGACTAACGGCAAGGACTAACGGCAAGGACTAACGGCAAGGACTAACGGCAAGGACTAACGGCAAGGACTAACGGCAAGGACTAACGGCAAGGACCAACGGCAAGGACTAACGGCAAGGACTAACGGCAAGAACTAACGGCAAGAACTAACGGCAAGGACTAACGGCAAGGACTAACGGCAAGGACTAACGGCAAGGACTAACGGCAAGGACTAACGGCAAGGACTAACGGCAAGGACTAACGGCAAGGACCAACGGCAAGGACTAACGGCAAGGACTAACGACAAGGACTAACGGCAAGGACTAACGGCAAGGACTAACGGCAAGGACTAACGGCAAGGACTAACGACAAGGACTAACGGCAAGGACTAACGGCAAGGACTAACGGCAAGGACTAACGGCAAGGACTAACGGCAAGGACTAACGGCAAGGACTAACGGCAAGGACTAACGGCAAGGACTAACGACAAGGACTAACGACAAGGACTAACGGCAAGGACTAACGGCAAGGACTAACGGCAAGGACTAACGGCAAGGACTAACGGTAAGGACTAACGGCAGCTAACGGCAAGGACTAACGGCAAGGACTAACGGCAAGGACTAACGACAAGGACTAACGGCAAGGACTAACGGCAAGGACTAACGGCAAGGACTAACGGCAAGGACTAACGGCAAGGACCAACGGCAAGGACTAACGGCAAGGACTAACGTCAAGGACTAACATCAAGGACTAACGGCAAGGACTAACGGCAAGGACTAACGTCAAGGACTAACGGCAAGGACTAACGGTAAGGACTAACGGCAGCTAACGGCAAGGACTACCGGCAAGGACTAACGGCAAGGACTAACGTCAAGGACTAACGGCAAGGACTAACGGCAAGGACTAACGGCAAGGACTAACGGCAAGGACTAACGGCAAGGACTAACGGTAAGGACTAACGGCAGCTAACGGCAAGGACTACCGGCAAGGACTAACGGCAAGGACTAACGTCAAGGACTAACGGCAAGGACTAACGGCAAGGACTAACGGCAAGGACCAACGGTAAGGACTAACGTCAAGGACTAACGGCAAGGACTAACGGCAAGGACCAACGGCAAGGACTAACGGCAAGGACTAACGGCAAGGACTAACGGCAAGGACTAACGACAAGGACTAACGGCAAGGACTAACGGCAAGGACTAACGGCAAGGACTAACGGCAAGGACTAACGGCAGCTAACGGCAAGGACTAACGGCAAGGACTAACGGCAAGGACTAACGACAAGGACTAACGGCAAGGACTAACGGCAAGGACCAACGGTAAGGACTAACGGCAGCTAACGGCAAGGAGTCCAGTTTGCCCGTCTGGAGGCGAAAAGGTGAACGAATACACGGCCGCGATACATCAAAACATTGATGAAATTGGCATACAGTGATTTCAGACTTGGTTTGCCTCGTTATTTCACACTTGTCAAGCAGCCATGACACCAGCGTTTGCGGAGCCACGGACCGGGATGGGCGGTCTGCAGTGATACAGTACAAACTTCTGGATTTTATGGACCGTTTACCATCAACACCGCCCTGGGGTAATGTTATCAGCCATACATAAGTCCCATCCCATGTCCCATGTCAATGTCCAAGACACACACAACCTCCCATAGTCTACCCTATCCCGGATCAATGCCTGTTGCGCCACCCCACTATAGTCGTTGGTACTAACTGGGTGGGTTTCAGCATTTCTCCGCTGTCACCGTGGTTCCGCACGACATGCTATATGACCTTGCGAAGAAGGTCGCTGACTAGCTGTATTCCATGGAGATGTCCACATGTGATTTGATTGTGGGTGACCGGCATGTTTTTCGCGTCTGTTAGGCTATATCGCGCCATACCAAGTGTGTGCAGTCAAAACGATCAATTTAGTTTAGATTTAAGATTCAGTAGCATCAGAACCCTGAAGGTATGCAAACCCGTGAGTATGTTGATAACATAATGGCGAGAACAGTAGAAGTCCCAAGTAGAAAACCGTAAAACCATGGGAGTCATCAAACTTTAAGGTAAAACGATAAATTCAACAGACGGTACTAAACCCTGACAGTTAATAATGATCTAGCGCTAAGTCAATAGATGGATTGAGAACTCTGACAGTTGGCACTCATTACCTTAGTAAAGTCGATTAAGATAAAAATTGTGAAGTGTTTGCCACCATAGATTGATTAAATGCGTCAATAGGTTAATGGTGATTGCATCATATCAAGCCAAAGAGCGTAATAGCTTTGGTTGATTAGGCGATCTTCCTTGTTATTACTGACGTGCCGCTGGGGAATGTCTCCTGGTGAAGTGCCCCCCCCCCCTCCCCCACCACCCCGCGACAAACCGCCCACGTGGCATAGGCACTCTTTTATATGGCGCGCACACACACACACACATACACTCACCCAGACACACTCACACACGGAAAAAGGGCCCAGAGAGGGCAAAAAACAAAATCAGCACATGATTGCCCGTCGTCCGAGGTGGCGAGCGAACCGCGTCCACTGATTGGATTATAAAACTTTTATGTTTGACGAAGACCCCGCGCCGTTCTCACCACCGTGCTCCGCTTTGGCTAATGACCCTCCACCCAGTGTCCCTGCTTCCCCCCCCCCCAGCTTCCCTGCTGCCCCCCCACCCAGCATCCCTGCTGTTTCCCCCCCCCCTCTCAGCTTCCCTGATGTCTCACCCCCCCCCCCACCCAGCCTCAATGCTGTCTCCCTCCCCTCCCCTTTCCCAGCCTCCCTGTCCCCTCCCCTCCCCTTTCCTCACCAAGCCTCCCTGCTGTCTCCCCTCCCCCCACCCAGCCTCCCTGCTGTCTCCCCTCCCCTCCCCACCCAGCCTCCCTGCTGTCTCCCCTCCTTCCCCTCCCCAGCCTCCCTGCTGTCTCCCCTCCTTCCCCTCCCCAGCCTCCCTGCTGTCTTTCCTCTACCCCCCCCCCCCCCCACACACACACACACACTCGTCACCAGTGTCACATATTGATATACTCCACTGTTCATCCGCGGTGATGTCAGCAGGCTCCGAACCCGGGGGCGTAAATAATTAGGTAGCAGTGGTGAAGTAGGACAAAATGAAAACTACGAAGGAAACTACCAGGGCTAAGGGTCCATGGTTTATTGAAGTTGAAATATATAGTCAGTAAGTCCCCTGTCGGGCTATGTTCATTTTAAATGTCGCGAAGAGTGTTTGCCATCGTAGATGGACTCTGCATCACTAAGTTAGGCTGCGCAGTGGGCTGCGCATGAGAGTCTGCTTGGATGTATATAGTTTCGGACGGGGACAATATGTTCTTTCCAAGCTGCAAGTTTTAGCCATGTTTCCTAGCGCTGTGTGCCGTGTTTGGTATGCGATGTACGTCTTAACCTGGTATCCTGCTTCCGACACACAGTCGCCACATAGACTGGTTCCCTGTGTCGTACCCCCAATGGGAAGCTTCATTGGCTATGTCGGTAAGCTGGCCAAGTTGAGGAGCGGGTTCGTCGTGGGTTCGAATCCTGGCACTCGCGTCTGGAACATCAAACCCCATTCTATTGTCCCCGCATGTCTGAATGCCGTCTTGGGCACAGCGGCGTCCTGGGCACAGCGGCGTCCTGGGCACAGCGGCGTCCTGGGCACAGCGGCGTCCTGGGCACAGCGGCGTCCTGGGCACAGCGGCGTCCTGGGGATGATTGGTCTTGTTTACAACTTGTACTGGACATTGTGAAACCCTCAACGCATCTGGCATTAAATAAAGCATCCATCATCTATCGTGATTATAGGATCATCAGTACACCCAGGACTCCACGAGAATAAAGCATATTGTATCAGAATATCCTCTTATAAAGCATTTCACGAACGCATCGCGAGGGTGATAAAGTGAATTTGCAGTTTTCGAAATCTTTCTGTAGTCGTCGCAGTGGTTTCGTGTTCCTGTCTCGCTCCTCCATTATGTCCCGCGAAAACAGACCCCACGATGTGAGTTGTGGGAGAAGTGGTTGCAGCAGCTCTTGGAATGTATTTTACATTGAGGTTGCGTGCAAATGGTTGTTTTTGCTAGTTGCAATGGATGGCAGTTCGATTATAGCCTACATTACTAGGTAGAGTGCCCCTCGCGCAAACCTTGATAACTATTTTACGAGCGCAATTTCCTTTTGTGTTGCTGGTGAAATTAATGAGGCGACCCGCCCGATTTTCTATTTATTACTGAAAACCATGTGACACTAACGCCGCGGACTGCTTAGCTGCTCGCCCGCATTATTCAAGGCATTTATCACGGAATCTTTTAATATTCTTCCAAGAAACTCCGCAAGAAAATGACCCGTAAAAACCTTCCCTTGTGGCATATATTGTGTTAAAAAAGTGTGGCTATCATTCCAGGGGCCGGGTCTCTAATATGAGAGGTATAGGTGCTTTCTGCACGTGCTGTTTAGATATGAGATGCTTAGACCGGAAACGCGTGGTTCACGGCGTGAATCTCGTCGCAGGTGACATGTTTTTCGAGAGCTACCCACTATTTATGACATTTCTGCATGTCGCTATCGGTTTTCTTTTTTCTTTTTGTGATATTTTTGCCTATTTTTGTCATTTTGCCCGGCGATTAAATGAAATAAACGCAGCGACCAGAAGTGACAAGTTGAGACAGATTCTGTGGCTTGTGGATGTTGGCAACCGAATCGACTCGTATCCCAGTACCAGATCTACTGGCTCGAATCTGGGCGTTCTTTTGGCATGAAAACGGCGGTTTTGGGGAAGGTGTTTCACGCCTTTATGGACTGATATGATTAGATTTGTCCTCTTCCAAACCCCTGGCAAGCATTGCAAATTCCTTCCATCGGGTCGACTTCAGCTGGGATTTGCTTAGTTCTTAGTAGCAGGCCGAAAACGGAGGCTGATCTACTATTCTGCTCCTTTCACTGCTCAGGCGCGACATGTATTGCCAGGCAACATGAAATGGCGGAGTTTTTTGTTTCTTTCCCAGAGCATGACAAATATGAGAGCGAGCTTACAAGGGATGAATCAAGTGTGATAAAGCGTAGGGATCACTTAAATGTCAAATATTATGGAATACTGCTAAGAGTACATGACGCAAACCTTTAATAACAAAAATAACTGCAGGGGATCTAAAGCTTGACAAAATACAGAACGCCGACAAGAACTAGCCAACAGCGATATGGGTGGGAAGGTACATTTTTATCACTAGGGGGCGCGTTCCGACGCGGGCCCATCTCACCCACCCTTATGCCGACTAACCTGCGATGTTTGGCTTCAGATTAAACCTCCTCTGTCCCGTTCCACGAAAGTAATGCAGACTGAAAATTTTTTCACAGAAACATTCATGAGAGACTGGTTTGTCATTATTTGGGTTTATCTTGCTCCTGTCCCAAGCTCAGTTGGTCAGCAGGCTGAGCTGCATATCACCAGGTCATGGGTTCGCGCCCTGGCACTAGCATCTGAGGCCTGTGTCATCCAACCCCACCCCGTTGCCTCCGACGGTCAAAACACCTTCATCGGCGCCAAAGTGACTTATAGCACCAATATTTTTGTTCGTTCCCCAAATCGTCCTGATACTGATTGATTTAGTTTACAAATTGTACTGGACATTGTGAAATTGTCAAAGCGTGTAGCATTAAATAAAGCATTCATCATCTATCGTGCTTACAGGATCATGAATACACCCAGGACTCCACGAGAATAAAACAGACTGTACCAGATAATCCTCTTGTAAAGCATTCAACGAACGCATCGCGAGGGTGATAAAGTGAATTTGCGGTTTTCGAAATCTTTCTGTAGTGGTCGCGGTGGTTTCATGTTCGTGTCTCGATCCTCCATTATGTCCCGCGAAAACAGACCCCACGATGTGAGTTGTGGGAGAAGTGGTTGCAGCAGCTCTTGGAATGTATTTTACATTGAGGTTGCGGTGAAAACTGTTGTTTTTGCTAGTTGTAATGGATGGCAGTTCGGTTATAGCCTACATTACTAGGTAGAGTGCCCCTCGCGCAAACCTTGATGACTATTTTACAAGCGCAATTTCCTTTTGTGTTGCTGGTAAAATTGATGAGGCGACCCGCCCGATTTTCCTTTTCTTACTGACAACCGTGTGACACTAACGCCGCGGACTGCTTAGCTACGCGCCTGCATTATTCAAGGCATTTATCACGGAACCTTTAATATCTTCCAAGAAACTCCCCAAGAAAATGACCCGTGAAAACCTTCTCTTGTGAGATTTTTTTGGATAAAAATTGTGGTTATCATTCTAGTGGTCGGGTCTCTAATATGATGAGTATAGCGGCTTTCTGCACGTGCTGCTTAGACACGAGATGCTTTAACCGGAAACGCGTGGTTCACGGCGTGAATCTCGTCTCAGGTGACAGGTTTTACGAGAGGTACCCACTCTTTATGACATTTCTTAATATCCATATCGGTTTTGTTTTTCTTCTGTAATTTTTGTCCCTATTTTCGTTATTTTGCCCGGCGATTAAATGAAATGAACGCAGCTACCAAAAGTGACAAGTTGAGACAGATTTTGTGGCATGTTGGCAGCCGAACTGACTCGTATCCCGGTACCATATCTACCGGCGCGAATCTAGGCGTTCTTTTGGCGTAAAAACGGCGGTTTTGGCGAGGATGTTTCACGCCTTTATGGACTGATATGATTAGATTTGTCCTCTTCCAAACCCCTGGCAAGCATTGCAAACTCCTTCCATCGGGTCGACCTCAGGTGGGATTTGCATAGTTCCTAGTAGCAGGCCGAAAACGGAGGCTGATCTACTATTCTGCTTCTTTCACTGCTCAGGCGCCCCTAGCGACATGTATTGCCAGGCAAAATAAAATCTCGGAGTTTTTTGTTTCTTTCCCAGAGCATGACAAATGTGAGAGCGACCTTATAAGTGATCAATCAAGTGTGATAAAGCGTAGGGATCACTTAAATGTCAAATATTATGGAATACTGCTAGGAGTACATGACGCAAACCTTTAATAATAAAAATAACTGCAGGGGATCTAAAGCTTGACAAAATACAGAACGCCGACAAGAACTAGCCAACAGCGATAGGGGTGGGAAGGTACATTTCTATCATTAGGGGGCGCGTTCCGACGCGGGTCCACCTCACCCACCCTTTTGCCGACTAACCTGCGATGTTTGGCTTCAGATTTAGCCTCCTCTCTCCCGTCCCACGAAAGGTCACTGTGAAATGCCCAGTAATGCAGACTGAACAGTTTCTCACACACACATTCATGAGAAACTGGTTTTTGTTATCATTTGCCTTTATCTTGCTCCTGTCCCCAGCTCAGTTGGTCAGCAGGCTGAGCTGCAATCACCAGGTCATGGGTTCGCGCCCTGGCACTAGCATCTGAGGCCTGTGTCATCCAACCCCACCCATTGCCTCCGCAGGTCTAAACGCCTTCATGGGCGCCAAAGTGATCTATAACACCAATATTTTTGTTCGTTCCCCAAATCGTCCTGATGATGATCGGTCCTGTTTACAAATTGTACTGGACATTGTGAAACTGTCAAAGCGTCTAGCATTAAATAAAGCATCCATCATCTATCGTGCTTACGGGGTCATGAACACACCCAGGACTCCATGAGAATAAAGCACATTGCATCAGAATATCCTCTTACAAAGCATTTCACGTACGCATCGCGAGGGTGATAAAGTGAATTTGCGGTTTTCGAAATCTTTCTGCAGTCGTCGCGGTGGTTTCATGTTCGTGTCTCGATCCTCCATTATGTCCCGCGAAAACAGACCCCACGATGTGAGTTGTGGGAGAAGTGGTTGCAGCGGCTCTTGGAATGTATTTTACATTGAGGTTGCGGTGAAAACTGTTGTTTTTGTTAGTTATAATGGATGGCAGTTCGGTTATAGTATACGCTACTAGGTAGAGTGCCCCTCGCGCAAACCTTGATGACTATTTTACGAGCGCAAATTCCTTTTGTGTTGCTGTTGAAATTGATGAGGCGACCCGCCCGATTTTCTATTTATTACTGACAACCATGTGACACTAACGCCGCGGACTGCTTAGCTACGCGCCCGCATTATTCAAGGCATTTATCACGGAATCTTTTAATATTCTTCCACGAAATTCCCCAAGAAAATGTTCCGTAAAAACCTACTCTTGTGAGATTTGTTTTGATAAAAAGTGTGGCTATCATTCCAGGGGCCGGCTCTCTAATATGAAGGGTATAGCGGCTTTCCGCACGTGCTGCTTAGATACGAGATACTTAGACCGGAAATGCGTGGTTCACGGCGTGAATCTCGCCGCAGGTAGCATGTTTTACGAGAGCTGCCCACTCTCTATGGCATTTCTGAATGTCGCTGTCGGTTTTGTTTTTCTTTTTGTGATATTTTTTTGCCTACTTTTCTTATTTTGCCCTGTGATTAAATGAAATGAACGCAGCTACCAGAAGTGACAACTTGAGACAGATTTTGTGGCTTGTAAATTTTGGCAGCCGAATCGACTCTTTTCCCGGTACCGGATCTACTGGCGCGAATCTGGGCCTTCTGTTGGCGTGAAAACGGCAGTTTGGGAAGGGTGTTTCACCCCTTTATGAACTGATACGATTAGATTTGTCGTCTTCCAAACCCCTGGCAAGCATTGCAAACTCCTTCCATCGGGTCGACCTCAGCTGGGATTTGCATACTTCTTAGTAGCAGGCCGAAAACGGAGGCTGATCTAATATGCTACTTCTTTCACTGCTCAGGCGCCCCTAGCGACATGTATTGCCAGGCAACGTGAAATTACGTATAAGTGATGAATCAAGTGTGATAAAGCGTATGAATCACTGAAATGTCAAATATTATAAGCGCTGTTAAGCGTTACGGGCGCACACCATTAATAACAAAAATAACTGCAGGAGATCTAAAGCTTGACAAAATACAGAACGCCGATACAAACTAGTCAACAGCGATAGGGGTGGGAAGGTGCCTAGGGCCCTGGATATGAGCCTGACGGGTTACATACCGTGTCAGATCCGGGGAGGTGTCAGGTACCCACCATGGGAGTGGGGGGGGGAGCGGCTAATGAACAGTCATGGAACCCTCACCCTGCGGCATCGTGATCTGTTACACGTAGATTAAGGTTCATATATTTCTTATAAAACAGGAAAGGACAGTGCTTGAAGAAGCCAATGTCCGACAACAAGCGCAAGATCTAGCCCTAATATCCGAGAAAAGCACCAAAACAACTCCCCCCCCCCCCCCCCCTGACTATCTCTCTTCTGTGGCTGCCGGCACCGCTACCCTACCCATATCATCTCGCATCTTAACCCCCTCACACTAACCCCCCCCCCCTCACCTAAACCACGTGCGGACACTCACTGGCGAGGCGCTGTGTCTGGACATTTACCGACCCACGACCCAGTGTCCTCATTGGCTTTGGGCCGACCATTAGTGGGATTAGCTGCTCGAGCTTTATGGGAGTGTTCTCCCCTTCCACTGCGGGATGGTGGGTGGGTGGTGGGGAGGGGGGGGATGGGTGATGTCCTCTCACTGCCCCCTTCGCCGAGCATGGTTCCTTTGTCTCTGGCGCCCCGTGTCGTGGTGCGAGGTCCTTATTTAATGTCGCCGACCTGACCCCGAGGCTGAGATTGCCTGGGTCCACTTTAAGTACTGATGTATTAGAGCACCGGGTCGGGTGCCCGGATGTCGGCCAGGTAATCAGCCCGGCGAGTCAACACGTCAACATGTGAGTCATTTATAGTGAGGCATCGGACACCGGGATGATATGAGTTTTGAGAACGATTATCTGACTCTGTGTGAACTGGAGCGAGGGCGTCTTGATGGCGAGGTGTGTCGGTTGACTTTCCGTCTGGCAGGAAAGGGAGGATTCATTGTGTATGGGATCCTGTGACGTCATCTGGCTCTGATCTTGTCCTTGTGGGATATCTCCGATAGGAATACCAATGTATTAACGGTCAACGACCCGCAAGCGGAATGGACCGCTGTGACCTTGGGGATACATGGGGGGAGGGGCAGAATGGACCGCTGTGACCTTGGGGATACATGGGGGGAGGGGCAGAATGAACCGCTGTGACCTCGGGGAGATATGGCGGCGGCGGCGCTAACATTCTGCGCCGGATTGCACGTGGACATGCCCCACCTCCCTCCTACCACCCCGTACCCCACACCCTCCTCTGACTGTAATGGCCAGCACACAGACAATGCTACAGGCATTGGCCCTGCTCCACACCCGGCGTCCACCGACCACACTTACAGCCAGCAGGCCGGTCGAAATTGTTGTTTGAAGCCCCACGGCCATCTCCGCCGTCGGCACCCCGCCGACCCCAAGCGCTACCTCGCCGACCCCAAGCGCCACCTCGCACCCCCTAGCGCCACCCCCACCCCGTAGCGCCACCCCACACCCCCTAGCGCCACCCCGCACCCCCTAGCGCCACCCCGCACCCCCTGGTGCCACCCCGCACCCCCTAGCGGACCCCGAGCGAGCGCCGCTTACAAGGCCTCGGGACCACGTGGTCCGGTGGCCGCCATGGCGACTGACTAACGAGACTGTCACCTGGGTCGGGACCGGAGTAACACCGCGGAATGTCGCCGCATCTATCCAACATCCATTGTCCCGAACCCCTCCATGGCAACACCGCCCCTCCCTGCACACCACCCAACAGTCACCCCCGTCCCTGCACAGCAACCCCCCCCCCAGCCACCCCCTCCCTGCACAGCAACGCCACCCCAGCCCCCGTGCCACCCCCACCCTGCACAGCAAACACCGCCCCCCCCCTGCCGTCACCCCTTCCCCCCATCACCCCACCGTCCAAACACTGAGCCCTTCTCCACACCAAACACCCCACCACCCAACACTCACCCCTCACCAAGCACCCCACAATACAGCACTCGCCCCTGCACCACACCAAACACCCCACCATCTTGCACTCCCCCCTCCTGCCCCCACACCAAACACCCCACCATCAAGCACTCCCCCATGCCCCCACACCAAACACCCCACCACCCAACACTCAACCCTCACCAAGCACCCCACAATACAGCACTCGCCCCTGCACCACAACAAACACCCCACCATCTTGCACTCCCCCCTGCCCCCCACACCAAACACCCCACCATCCACCACTCCCCCATGCCCCCACACCAAACACCCCACCATCCAGCACCCCCCTGCACCCCCCTCCCCCCCCCCCCAAGCACCCCACCATCGAGAGGTGATGGAGGGAGGAAGGGTGGAATTGGTGACGTAGGGGGTGTCTGAGGCCCCATATGTCTCGGACTGGGCCGGAATGGCTGGGCTATCACAAGGGTATTAATTGACCGGCTGACCACAGCCCTATCGCAACCAGTATGGGAGAGCCGTCGATTTGACGACGGACAAGGGAGCTGGCTTATACCTGGCCCCGTCCATATTCACCGCGCCAAACCTCCAATCCTGTCCACACCTATTTATAGACCCACACCCGCCCACAAAATTGGTATGTCGTCCTCAGTTTTGCACTTTCAACAGATATTAAGAAACAATTAGGCAATGTGAAAAAAAGTATTTGTCTATAAAGCTTGCTGTGGCTGTCGAAAGCTGGAGACCCTGAATGTTACAAATGGTGTGTTCAAAGTAAGACCTTGGCATCATAACTACATAACAATACGATGACAAAATCCTAGAAAGTGTCACAGCTGATGACGGTTTATTTCACGGATGTTATGGGTAGGTAAGCGTTGCGTTTGTTGTCGGACATTGACTTCTTCCAGCACTTTATTTTTTCTGGTGTTTGTTTTTTTTTGCGCACGAGGAGAGATGTTAACTGTCGCCTCATCCCTCCCCCGATATTTCTAATAGGGTTGGGTCGCTCCAGCGTGGCAGCGAGCCACGACTAGCCATCATGACACCGCCTCGCCGTGGGAAATGAGGAGGTACCTCTCCCCTCACTTTGCATACTGGGCCGCCTCCTATGGCCTCCCGCTCACTCCCGGCCGACTCCGACCTTGGTATTGGCATGTCTTTTTAATAACCGTGAGCTCCTCGTAAACTGGAAATTAATAAGGTGTGAGGTTAATTAGACCTTTGATGGGAGTTTGATATCGTTGGTCTGAAATATGATGAAAGGACATGCTGTAATGGCAACGACTTGCAGGGAGAATTTGGTTCTTGGGTTTGGCGTTCAGCAAGAGTTGTGGCTTGGTGCTCGGGTCTCAGGCGTGAGCCAGAGTTTACGGTGAAGTCTACAATCTGACAAACAGCTTCCGTTCATATCATTCTCCTTGTTATCAAGGAAGGCTTCCTCTTTGGCCACGTTTAGCCCATCTATGTTCCCTATGGCCTTTAACAACCACTCATTGATGCATTAGTATTGCTGTTGTCAGTATATGTTGTTTTGCTTATATTTGAGGAATTTGAGTTGGAAATCTCACACTTGAAGCAAACAAACCATCAAGTAAGCATGTCTCGTTCTTCTTTCCAGGTTCCACCAAGAGCAAGTCCTCGAGCGCTGACCGCGCTACCAGCGAGCGGGCTAGCGACAGAGCGTCGGAGCGGTCGTCGGAGCGGTCATCGGAGCGGTCGTCAGATCGCACGGAGCGGACGTCGGAGAAAACCACGTCTGATAGAGGCTCGGAGCGGACAACGGAGAGGGGTTCGGAGCGGACGTCCGAGAGGGGTTCAGAAAGATCAGAGCGGGGTTCAGAGCGGGGCTCAGACCGGGGCTCAGAGCGGGGCTCAGAGAGGGGTTCAGAACGGGGCTCAGAGCGGGGCTCAGAGCGGGGTTCGGACCGGGGTTCGGAGCGGGCTTCTGACAGGGCGGCTGAGCGTCTGGCCGACAGCAGCCGGTCGGAGGACTCCCCCAAGCGGGAGCAGCGCAAGCGGACGCGCCAGGCGACCCAGAGTCCCGCCGTGGTCGACACCACGCCCGGCTCCGCCAAGCGGACGCGCAGGATATAGAGTAAAGTCAGGGTCCAGGGTAGAGTCTGATGCCAGGTTCCTGGGTAGAGTTTGAGGCAAGGGTCCATAGTAGAGTCTGAGGCAAGGGTCCTGGGTAGAGTCTGAGGCCAGGGTCCATGGTAGAGTCTGAGGCCAGGGTCCATAGTAGAGTCTGAGGCCAGGGTCCATGGTAGAGTCTGAGGCCAGGGTCCATGGTACAGTCTGAGGCCATGGTCCTGGGTAGAGTCTGAGGCCAGGGTCCATGGTAGAGTCTGAGGTCAGGGTCCATGGTACAGTCTGAGGCCAGGGCCCATGGTACAGTCTGAGGCCATGGTACAGTCTGAGGCCATGGTAGAGTCTGAGGCCAGGGTCCTGGGTAGAGTCTGAGGTCAGGGTCCTGGGTAGAGTCTGAGGCTAGGGTCCATGGTACAGTCTGAGGCCAGGTCCATGGTATAGTCTGAGGCCAGGGTCCTGGGTAGAGTCTGAGGCCAGGGTCCATGGTAGAGTCTGAGGCCAGGGTCCTGGGTAGAGTGAGAGGCAAGGGTCCATGGTAGAGTCTAGGGCCAGGGTCCATGGTAGAGTCTCAGACCCGGGTCCATGGTAGAGTCTGAGGCCAGGGTCCTGGGTAGAGTCTGAGGCCAGGGTCCTGGGTAGAGTGAGAGGCCAGTGTCCTGGGTAGAGTCTGAGACCTGGGTCCTGGGTAGAGCTGAGGCCAGGGTCCTGGGTAGAGTCTGAGGACAGGGTGCTGGGTAGAGTCTGAGGCCAGGGTTCTGGGTAGAGTCTGAGGCCAGGGTCCTGGGTAGAGTCGGAGGCCAGGGTCCTGGGTAGAGTCTGAGGCCAGGGTCCTGGGTACAGTCTGATGCCAGGGTCCTGGGTAGGGTCTGAGGCCAGGGTCCTGGGTAGAGTCTGAGGTCAGGGTCCTGGGTAGAGTCTGAGGCTAGGGTCCATGGTACAGTCTGAGGCCAGGGTCCATGGTAGAGTCTGAGGCCAGGGTCCTGGGTAGAGTCTGAGGCCAGGGTCCTGGGTAGAGTCTGAGGCCAGGGTCCTGGGTAGAGTGAGAGGCAAGGGTCCATGGTAGAGTCTAGGGCCAGGGTCCATGGTAGAGTCTGAGACCCGGGTCCATGGTAAAGTCTGAGGCCAGGGTCCTGGGTAGAGTCTGAGGCCAGGGTCCTGGGTAGAGTGAGAGGCCAGTGTCCTGGGTAGAGTCTGAGACCTGGGTCCTGGGTAGAGCTGAGGCCAGGGTCCTGGGTAGAGTCTGAGGACAGGGTGCTGGGTAGAGTCTGAGGCCAGGGTTCTGGGTGGAGTCTGAGGCCAGGGTCCTGGGTAGAGTCGGAGGCCAGGGTCCTGGGTTGAGTCTGAGGCCAGGGTCCTGGGTACAGTCTGATGCCAGGGTCCTGGGTAGGGTCTGAGGCCAGGGTCCTGGGTAGAGTCTGAGGCCAGGGTCCTGGGTAGAGTCTGAGGCCAGGGTGCTGGGTAGAGTCTGAGGCCTGGGTTTTGGGTAGAGTCGGAGGCCAGGGTCCTGGGTAGAGTCTGAGGCCAGGGTCCTGGGTAGAGTGAGAGGCCAGGGTCCTGGGTAGAGTCTGAGGCCTGGCTCCTGGGTAGAGTCTGGGGCCAGGGTCCATGGTAGAGTATGAGGCCAGGGTCCATGGTAGAGTCTAAGGCAAGGGTCCATGGTAGAGTCTGAGACCCGGGTCCATGATAGAGTCTGAGGCCAGGGTCCTGGGTAGAGTGAGAGGCCAGTGTCCTGGGTAGAGTCTGAGACCTGGGCCCTGGGTAGAGTCTGAGGCCAGGGTCCTGGGTAGAGTGAGAGGCCAGTGTCCTGGGTAGAGTCTGAGACCTGGGCCCTGGGTAGAGTCTGAGGCCAGGGTCCTGGGTAGTCTGAGGCCTGGCTCCTGGGTAGAGTCTGGGGCCAGGGTCCATGGTAGAGTCTGAGACCTGGCCCTGGGTAGAGATTGAGGCCAGGGTCCTGAGTAGAGTCTGAGGCCACCCTGGGATATGTCTTCATCTAGTGGAAGTAGACGTGTCTGGCAAGATGGCCGACTGAAAGCATTGCTTGAGAAAGTCTATTTCTGATATCTGGAGAGATTTCTTTGTTTATACCCATATTATAAGTATGGAGCACAACTAAGTTACTTAGAAATTGCATCAAATGCAACTTTGTGTTGTATTGCATATATTACGCCGTGTCCCAGTACCAATATATCGTTCATACCCAGATGTCTTGGATGTCCGCAATGTAGATGATCAGCTACTTATAGTTACTTATTAATTGATATTTAAAAAAAATGGTTAAAAGTAGTCTCTCCATTTGTTCGCAATGGGCAATGTGGGTTCCTGCATGCTTAATGCCTCTCCATAAGAACCGAGCTAAAGCAGCCTTGGATGAAAGTAAGGCATCGTGTGACCCAGTTTCTCAGACAGCCCGGAGTGTGGCTCTATTGAGTTGGGAATCATTAAATCCTGAAATCCTGGTTTGGATATGGCGTGCTTCCATTAATGGCCTTCCATCGTCCCCATGTTTCTACTTTCTGCAAAGTTGTTTTAATGCCACACACTCTCTACGTGGTTTTTTACACGACTGATGCTGCCAATGTTAAGTGATTTATCTATGGCGCAGAATGCTCCGCTAGGAAATTGATCCAGCTAGAACCTATTTTGGTCTTGATGTCCGCTCTCCTGTACACTTGGTAAAAAAAAGCCTCCAAAGATCCTTGCCGAACCTTGGTGAGATGTCCCATTATGTGGACCATCTGTGGGGCTCACATGTCCACTTTAAGTGTAAACATCGACTGTGCTGGGGTTTAATTCACAGCCTCCTTGCAGTACCTGACACTGGGGCATCCTCTCCCCATCCATCATGTCATTAGCCTAGGAAGCTGTTGCTCCCGGATTATCTCCCACCACAAGGCACCAACGCGGCGGATTAACACTAATCCCATCCGCACAATTTCAGGAATCCCGGCTGGTGCAGAATCAAAGATGGATTATAGTTCAGCGTGGTGTTCACGCCGGGTACAGAGTTCGATGCTCCCTGTGTGTGTGTGTCTGTATGGTTGTGTCGAGTGCAAGGTTCGTTAATCTTGCCTCCAGCCCTCGATACCCTAGCGATGCCTTCCGGTGGGAGGGATTCATTCAGTACAGGCCGCCTGTGTGTTCTTCTACCAGAATAAATAAAACGTTGGGCGTTCTTTGTCACATAATAAAAAGCTGGTACTGTTTACGACAGCATGTCGCCACATGCCTTCCGGCCTTACATTGTGTCAACGTCAGCAAAGTACAAGACAGGAAACAGTGTACCTCATTCTTCCCCGACCTGGCCGACTGATTAGTGTAACCTCGGTCAATCCAGAGCGCTATTTTGCTCCTACATTTTTGTAAAAGACGCTCTCCTTGATATTACGGTACTCCTGTTTAGCTGCATCGTGTTTAAGCCCATCGTGTTTAGGTACATCGTGTTCACATTCCTCGTGTTTACACCCATCGTGTTTAGGTCCATCGTGTTCACACTCCTCGTGTTTACTCCCATCGTGTTTAGGCTAATCGTGTTTAGGTCCATCATCTCACTTGATGGCGGCGGCTGGGTGAGAGATGATGGTCTGTACTCTGTGACCTGCCTTATGCGGGGGCCGAGGTCTCCACAGCTCACTTACATCCTACGGTGACCCCTCCCCACCCCCTTTCCTCTGTGACCAGCCACCCCCCCCCTCTGGCCAGCGCCTCTCCCCTCCTCCCAACCACACGCCTCCAGTCATTATGTCACTGACACCTGCTCATTACTAATGACAGCTCAGAGACAGCCCTGGGGCTCTGGTTTCTGGCAGGAGATTTCATGTTGGGAAGTCCCTACATTGAACAGGAAGCTGAGGATGACATTACAGCAGGCGAGGGTCTTAATGTGAGGCCAGCCCATGTGTCTGAAGGTCAAGGTCACCACCGCTAGGGGGGCGTTAAAACTAGATGTCCAGAGGTGAAGGACATTCCATCGGGGTGTTCGGACAGATGTCCAAGAGGTCAAGGACATTACGCCGTGGAAGGGTAAGGGCAGATGTCAGGGAGCAAAATTCACCGAGATTGGTACTTTAACATGTTCTCTGGTGGTGTCAGGGGGGGGGGGGTCGACCGCAGAGCCCTGATTGGGGTCTCTAGCCTAAGGTCGTGACAAGGGGTGGGACAAGGGGTCGAACTGATCGAGTAGCCTCATCGTTTGCCATTTCACGGCACCGCCCCAGCTGTCCTTGCGATCGCAATGTTGGTCGGTCTGTCTGTTTGCGGGTGACCCACTGCACAGTAACACCCTCTGGCGACGTTTTTTCGCAATTTAATGCAATCAAAAATATATGCATTTCGGATTCACTTTGTCGCAGTATACGATTTCCTTTATCCCGCTTCCGTGGCTTATACTACTATATGTAATAATGGCACGAGATTGCTTCTCAATTACTCGTCTTTGTGTGAAATTGTGTTCGCGTTTGTTAGGAAGTAACCTGTATGAACCACTCCTGTCAGTGTAGGAAGGCGTGTCCCGTTTACATGTACCTGAATGTTCACCGATGTACTGATCTGATTGTTGTATGAGAGCTTTTCTCATTGTGGGAGAGGTTGCAAGAGTGCAGTAGAAAAGTAGAAACGATTGGACAAGAAAACACATGTAACATGCATATATCTTTTGGAATAAACTATTTGATGGTTTAACAAACAGCTGTCCGGCTCATTTGATTTGCTTTAATTTCTTCATATTCTTTGCTGAATATGTCTTTCCCGAAGTGTCGGGCAATTTGTAAATATAGAAATGAAATGCTACACTATTAAAATTCTTAAATTCTTTTACCCTGAATTTGGGGTACAAATAAATCATCAATTTCCGTGGCGAGCGTAAGTGATGATAAGGATCCTGAGGCATAGAGAGCCAGCGCGCAATCCTGTCCCTCTGCCCCACACTGCTCCACACGTCACGTCATGAGCCAGGCCACACACTGCTCCTCACATGACGTCAGCGGTAGTCACGTCGTGCGCCAGACCACACACTGCTACTCACATGACGTCAGCGGTAGTCGCGTTGTGAGCCAGGCCACACACTGCTCTACACATGACGTCAGCGGTAGTCACGTCGTGAGCCAGGCCACACACTGCTCCCCACATTACGTCAGCGGTAGTCAGCTCATGAGCCAGGCCACACACTGCTCCTCCCATGACGTCAGCGGTAGTCAGGTCGTGCGCCAGACCACACACTGCTACTCACATGACGTCAGCGGTAGTCGCGTTGTGAGCCAGGCCACACACTGCTCTACACATGACGTCAGCGGTAGTCACGTCGTGAGCCAGGCCACACACTGCTCCCCACATTACGTCAGCGGTAGTCAGCTCATGAGCCAGGCCACACACTGCTCCTCCCATGACGTCAGCGGTAGTCAGGTCGTGAGCCAGGCCACACACTGCTCCTCACATGACGTCAGTGGTAGTCACGTCGTGCGCCAGGCCACACACTGCTCCTCACATGACGTCAGCCGTAGTCACGTCGTGCGCCAGGCCACACACTGCTCCCCACATGAAGTCAGCAGTAGTCACGTCGAGAGCCAGGCCACACACTGCTCCTCACATGACGTCAGCGGTAGTCACGTCGTGCGCCAGGCCACACACTGCTCCTCACATGACGTCAGCGATAGTCACGTCGCGAGCCAGGCCACACACTGCTCCTCACATGACGTCCACGGTAGTCAGGTCATGAGCCAGGCCACACACTGCTCCTCACATGACGTCAGTGGTAGTCACGTCGTGCGCCAGGCCACACACTGCTCCCCACATGACGTCAGCGGTAGTCAGGTCATGAGCCAGGCCACACCCTGCTCCTCACATGACGTCAGCGGACGTCAGGTCATGAGCCAGGCCACACACGGCTCCTCACATGACGTCAGCGGTAGTCACGTCGTGAGCCAGGCCACACACTGCTCCTCACATGACGTCAGCGGTAGTCACGTCGTGAGCTAGGCCACACACTGCTCCTCACATGACGTCAGCGGACGTCAGGTCATGAGCCAGGCCACACACGGCTCCTCACATGACGTCAACGGTTGTCAGGTCATGAGCCAGGCCACACACTGCTCCTCACATGACGTCAGCGGTAGTCACGTCGTGCGCCAGGCCACACACTGCTCCTCACATGACGTCAGCGATAGTCACGTCGTGAGCCAGGCCGCACACTGCTCCTCACATGGCGTCAACGATGGTCAGGTCATGAGCCATGCCACACACTGCTCCTCACATGACGTCAGTGGTAGTCACGTCGTGAGCCAGGCCACACACTGCTCCTCACATGACGTCAGCCGTAGTCACGTCGTGAGCCAGGCCACACACTGCTCCTCACATGACGTCAGCGGAAGTCCCGTTGTGAGCCAGTCCACACACTAGTCCCCTCTTGACGTCAGCGGTAATCACGTCGTGAGCCAGGCCACACACTGCTCCCCACATTACTTCAGCGGTAGTCAGGTCATGGGCCAGGCCACACACTGCTCCTTCCATGACGTCAACGGTAGTCAGGTCATGAGCCAGGCCACACACTGCTCCTCCGATGACGTTAGCGGTAGTCAGGTCATGAGCCAGGCCACACACTGCTCCTCCGATGACGTTAGCGGTAGTCAGGTCATGAGCCAGGCCACACCCTGCTCCTCCCATGACGTCAGCGGTAGTCAAGTCATGAGCCAGGCCACACACGGCTCCTCCCATGACGTCAGTGGTAGTCTCATTGTTACGGTTAAGCGGACTGCACACCCTCCACAAGATGGCGCCTCTATCGCCCTCCCTGTAACGATGAAGAATGACCTCCCACAGATTGCCGCGAGAGGGCGCCTTTGAATATAGAAGGACTATAAATTGAGTCTGAGATTGGTTCGGACGACACGACACTGCAGCCTGTGGATTATCGTTAATACAAGGTATAGAGTGAATGATCTATCTATCTATAGTTGGTTGGTGGTCTCGGGCCGCTGGGGTCGCCCGCTCAACACCCGCGTGACCATCTACCCAACAGGCACCGCCCCCACCCCCGCCCCCACCCCGCCTGTCATGCATACCTTTCACCGCCCACCCCAACGACATCCTCTCCCGCACACCCCGACCACACGCTCCCCCGCCCAACCACCCCAACCACATCCATCTGCCCAACCACACCCTTCCTCAACCACCCCAACCATATCACCCCGCCCACCCCGGCACCACCCTCAACCGCCCACCCCGACACCACGCTCGACCGCCCACCCCGACACCACCCTCAACCGCCCACCCCGACACCATCCTCCACCGCCCACCCCGACACCACCCTCAACCGCCCACCCCGACACCATCCTCCACCGCCCACCCCGACACCACGCTCAACCGCCAACCCCAGTCACACCCTCCGCACCCTCCGCTCCCACTCCACCCACACCCTCCTCGAACACTATTCCTGACGGTGCTACCCTGCCCGCCCCCCCCCCCCCCACACCCTCCCCGAACACTATTCCTGACGTTGTCAGCCTTCACCTTTCGGGCATATATAGCTCTATTGCAGAAAGTGTCGCACATACTGGTACCTCTTGTTGAACACAGCATCAAGTCAGAAACGGCCGGTGTAACATAACAACCTGTTCGGCCGTGATAACCTGTCCGGCCTCTTTTATGCCACTAACCCTAACCTAAACCCTAATCCTAACCCTAACCCTAAGCTAATCCTAACCTAACTTTAGCCTAACCCTAACCTATGTACGCGCTATTTACATAGCAACCCCATTTGCTGCGCATGCGCACACGTCAGCCGGACAGGTTTTCACGGGGTACAGGTTATGCTACACCGGGGTATGTGGCCCCTCGAGTTAGATCTTACCATGGATGGAGGTGGGCGAAATCTTCGGCCCCGACCGTTTACGACGGTTTCCGACCGTTTTCGTTACCGGCCCTGTTCTATGAACTGATCAGTAGACAGTTATTATGCCTCCCTCTCACCCGCTGCCTTTAACTCATAACGACAAAGGACTTACCTTACTGTATATATCTATGTTGAAGTTTTTATTTCCTGCCTCCGGGTGCCATCTATAATTCACCAGCCTCATTCCCAGCCCTTTGAACTCCTTTTCGAATTTTCTGGTCGCGTGGCTCATATGTCTCAATCCTTATAAATGGGAGTTTTAAAATGGTGGCGCCACCTGGTGAATAATTAAAAGCTCCCCTAGAGGTGCTGTCTGCGCCGTGAGGTAACAACCATTGGAGCTTCTTGGGCAATCTCACAGCGCAGATAATCGCGATTACTATGGTAGGCTTTGAGGCCCCCACTGTGACAGTGACTTGTATATAACATCTGTGAAAGCAGAATATCCGTCGTTCACTCAACCCAACAAGAATATACTCAGCATCCGTACTTCGGGAAGCAACTTCCTGTAAATGGTTTTGACATGACCATACTAAAAAATCGTAGTTTGCTTTGTTGTTTTTATTTTGTCACCAGAAACGTTTTGGGCATGTAAGCTTCTGACGTCATTAGATCAGCTGATCGATTGCGTCAGAAGATCGATCCAGGCTGTCAATCATTCACTGAAGTCACTGTTGCTTTTATCCAATCATGTGTCGAAAAAAGGTTTTCCACGGGCGTTATGTCCGACAAACAAAGCAGCATGTCACTTTCTTGTCAGATTCAGACACTGTTGCATGATGTCATTGATTAAACAGCGGGCGACAACGCCTAGAAAACTATACCCGAGGGGAATCAGATCGAGCGATATGTTATAATTGTGCTGTGAGTGGTAACTGGGAACCCGGGCCGCTCGCAAGAGAGACACTCGGCTATCTATCACCATTAATCCCTGCGTGGGGTCGCCTTGCCTGTGTACCACGGCGGCTTAATCACGGTGTCTGGACATCAAATCACGCTCGCTATTGACTCGAACTGCGGGACATGAGCCATAAAGTATCATAACACTCATTACAATGAAAGCCCCAATCGCTTATTGGTTCCATTAGTTTTGGGTAATTGTGTTAATCTTCCGGGAACGCGTGGAAGGCGCGGGATGACCAATAAGATTGGCTGTACATGCCGGAGGAAGGGCCGGCGTCATCATGCGGGAAGTGTCCTGTTAAAACTGACCCCTGTTGACTGTGAGTCAGACTTGTGTGACTGCATGCTGCCTAGGGGTGTAGTGTATGGGTGGGCGGAGCGTGAACTGGATGCCTCTTATATGGCTGGATCCTATCTCTCACATGTTGTTGACCAACTCTCGGGGGAGGGGGGGGGGCGGTTGTCGAGAACAGAATAACAGTCTAATTAATCAACGGGAGAAGAAAAAAATGGCTTAGCCAGCAATGATACCACCATTGTTTTTCTCATATTTTTTTAAATTTTAAATTACTTCCGTGTAAAGAAGATCGTCAAGCGTAGACGAAATGGAGGAGGATGTGTGATTAGATCTATGCGCAAAGACTGAGCCTATAGTCTTGTTGTGTCGTCAAACGGACCTGATCAGACCGGAGTGTTTCTCCAGGCCACCCGCTAACCCGCCCACCTCTTCGACCCACGCTGGGTCACCGAACTCTCAGCGCCTGCTGGTTGTGCCTAGGTGTGTAGTTTATGGAATACGGCCACTGCTACACCTGCTACTCCGTGCTACAAATATCCCTATCCAGAGGAAAACATGTTGTCCCCTGCCGCGGGAGAGTAAGATATATACCCAGCGGATCGGATGTTAATGTCATTGCCGTCAAATGTGATATTATATTAGTGATTAAAACAGCCGGCAAATGAAACCAGGACGATTGTCTTTTTATTAGGGCGAGGACCCACCCCAGAGACGAATAGATCGGAAGACGAAACTACCCCAGGCACAGGTGTACGGGGGTGTGAACCCCCAACCTTTTGGGCTGTAGTCGAGTACGCTACGGCAACCTATCATCATATGACGGCTCCCCCGTGAGCGCCCCCCCCCCCCGCCACCCCTAAGATAAGATAACATTTTATTTTACGTCGGTACAAAGGATTAAAAGGGTAACATTAGCACGTGCGCGCTATTAACCGACAATGACATCCGGATGAAACGTTATGGTTCGGCTTATTTACAATGAATGCTAGTGATTAACGTTGTGTCAAATAAACAACAGATGGACACTAATGCTTAACGTCTACATTCATTTCGCCAATGCTTGAATTGAGCTCTTTTACGGTCGCACTCGATTGGATCATTTTTCCATTTCCTCCATTCACGTTCTGCCTTCCGCCGTCTTCGCTTTAGTTCTTTGATGTTATCGTTCATCCATGGAACTGCAGGTCTAACAGTGATGGTCTTAGTCTTTAGTGGCGCATGTTGATCGAGCAGTTGTTGTAAAGTGTCATTATATAGCGTGACTACCTTGTCCAATTGTTCCGGTGTTCCGGCCGCATCCGTGTCATGGTTTAAGGAGTGCAACTGAGATCCCTGGATGTCCAGCTTAAAGCGATCGATGTTGATCTTTTTTAACTGCCTAAACGTGATTGTCTTTGTTTGCAGTACAGGCTTCGGAAGAGATAATTGACATTGCACAAAAGCATGATCAGAGATGTAATAAGTGGATTGCGGTATATCCAGCAGTAATTGGCCAGTATTCCGTGTTAGAATTAAATCCAATGTGTGACCAGATTCATGCGTCTGGTCTGTTACGTGTTGTCTCAGACCAAAACTGGCTACAAGATTCATGAAAGCACCCGCTTCCCTATCTGAGGTAACATCAACGTGGAAATTAAAATCTCCAGTGATTAAGAGTGGCTCAGTGCTGATAATGACAGGCTCCATGTATTCAGAAAACTCATCAAAGAACATCGTAGTAGAGATTGGGTGTTTCGCAGAGTACGTTGGACGATAAATGAATATAATTCTGACATTAGTTGCAGGTCCATTGACAAGCCATTCAGAAAACTCAAATGACATTTTTTCACCTCCTGCCACTTTTTTGGCCGCCAGCGGTGCTTTACACAGAAGTCCTGTACCTCCACCAGTCCTATTGGTTTCTCGCGGTTGGTCGTGCAAAGCGTATCCATCTGGTTCACATTCTGATCTCTTTGCTTTGTTTGATACTATGTATTCCGTAAAGTCATCAGTGCATAAGTGTATAGTTTATGGAATACGGCCACTGCTACACCTGCTACTCCGTGCTACAAATATCCCTATCCAGAGGGAAAAATGTTGTCCCCTGCCGCAGGAGAGTAAGATATATACCCAGCGGATCGGATGTTAAAACAGTGATTAAAACAGCCGGCAACTAAAACCAGGGCGGTTTCCTTTTTATTAGGGCGAGGACCCACCCCAGGAACGAATAGGTCGGAAGACGAAACGGCCTCAGGCACAGGTGTACGGGTGTGTGAACCCGCAACGTTTTGGGCTGTAGTAGAGTACGGTACGGTAACCTATCGACCTATGGCGGCTCCCCCGTGCCCCCCCCCCCCCACCCCCTACACCCTGCGCTTTACCCTACAGATGGCTAGAAGTAATTTCCGTCGCTTCACCCTACACCGAGCTAAAAGTAATTAAACGAATAGCTTCACCTACCCAGAGCTAGCAGTAATTCCCCACTAGCTTCACCCTAGCCATAGCTAGAAGTAACTCCCCACTCGCCTCTTCCTACCCATCTCTCCCCTGCCCAGAACTAGAGCCGAATCCCCACACCCCTCTCCTTACCCACAGCTAGAGGTCATTCCCCACACCCCTCTCCCTACCCAGGACTAGAGTTCATTCCCCACTCCCCTCTCCCTACCCAGAGCTAGAGGTCATTCCCCACTCTCCTCTCATTACCCACTAGAGGTCCGTCCTCATTTCCCTCTCCCTACCTAGAGCTAGAGATCATTCCCCATTCCCCTCTCCCTACCCAGAATTAGAGGTCATTCCCCACCCTCCTCTCCCTACCCAGAACTAGAGGTCATTCCCCACCCTCCTCTCATTACCCACTAGAGGTCCGTCCTCATTTCCCTCTCCCTACCTAGAGCTAGAGATCATTCCCCATTCCCCTCTCCCTACCCAGAGCTAGAGGTCATGCCTCATTCCCCTCTCCGTACCCAGAGCTAGAGGTCATTCCCCACTCCCCTCTCCCTACCTAGAGCTAGAGGTCCGTCCTCATTCCCCTCTCCCTACCTAGAGCTAGAGGTCATTCCCCATTCCCCTCTCCCTACCCAGAACTAGAGATCATGCCCCACTCCCCTCTCCCTGCCCAGAACTAGAGCCGATTCCCCGCACCCCTCTCCCTACCCACAGCTAGAGGTCATTCCCCACTCTCCTCTCCCTACCCAGGACTAGAGGTCATTCCTCATTCCCCTCTCCGTACCCAGAGCTAGAGGTCATTCCCCACCGTCCTCTCCCTACCCACAACTAGAGGTCATTCCCCACTCTCCTCTCCCTACCCAGAACTAGAGGTCCGTCCCCATTCCCCTCTCCCTACCCAGAGCAAGAGGTCATTCCCCATTCCCCTCTCCCTTCCCAGGACTAGAGGTCATTCCCCATTCCCTTCTCCCCACCCAGAATTAGAGGTCATTCCCCACTCTCTTCTCCCTACCCAGAACTAGAGGTCCGTCCGCACTCTCCTCTCTCTACCCAGAGCTAGAGGTCATTCCCCACCGTCCTCTCCCTACCCACAACTAGAGGTCATTCCCCACTCTCCTCTCCCTACCCAGAACTAGAGGTCCGTCCCCATTCCCCTCTCCCTACCTAGAGCAAGAGGTCATTCCCCATTCCCCTCTCCCTTCCCAGGACTAGAGGTCATTCCCCATTCCCCTCTCCCTACCCAGAATTAGAGGTCATTCCCCACCCTCCTCTCCCTACCCAGAACTAGAGGTCATTCCCCACCCTCCTCTCCCTGCCCAGAACTAGAGGTCATTCCCCACCCTCCTCTCCCTACCCAGAATTATAGGTCATTCCCCACCCTCCTCTCCCTACTCAGAACTAGAGGTCATTCCACACCCTCCTCTCCCTACCCAGAACTAGAGGTCATTCCCCACTCCCCTCTCCCTGCCCAGAACTAGAGCCGATTCCCCACACCCCTCTCCCTACCAACAGCTAGAGGTCATTCCCCACTCTCCTCTCCCTACCCAGAACTAGAGGTCCGTCCCCATTCCCCTCTCCCTACCCAGAGCTAGAGGTCATTCCCCATTCCCCTCTCCCTTCCCAGAACTAGAGGTCCGTCCCCATTCCCCTCTCCCTACCCAGAGCTAGAGGTCATTCCCCACCGCCCTCTCCCTACCCACAACTAGAGGTCATTCCCCACTCTCCTCTCCCTTCCCAGAACTAGAGGTCATTCCCCACCCTCCTCTCCCTGCCCAGAACTAGAGATCATTCCCCACTCTCCTCTCCCTACCCAGAACTAGAGGTCCGTCCCCATTCCCCTCTCCCTACCCAGAGCTAGAGGTCATTCCCCAATCCCCTCTCCCTTCCCAGAACTAGAGGTCCGTCCCCATTCCCCTCTCCCTACCCAGAGCTAGAGGTCATTCCCCATTCCCCTCTCCCTTCCCAGAACTAGAGGTCCGTCCCCACTCTCCTCTTCCTTCCCAGAGCTAGAGGTCATTCCCCATTCCCCTCTCCCTTCCCAGAACTAGAGGTCATTCCCCACTCCCCTCTCCCTACCCAGAACTAGAGGTCCGTCCCCATTCCCCTCTCCCTACCCAGAGCTAGAGGTCCGTCCCCATATCCCTCTTCCTACCCAGCACTAGAGGTCATTCCCTATTCCCCTCTCCTTACCTAGAACTAGAGGTCCGTCCCCATTCCCCTCTCCCGACCTAGAACTAGAGGTCCGTCCCCATTCCCCTCTCCCTACCCAGAGCTAGAAGTCATTCCCCACCCTTCTCTCCCCACCCAGAACTAGAGGTCATTCCCCACTCTCCTCTCCCTTCCCAGAACTACAGGTCCGTCCCCATTCCCCTCCCCCTACCCACAGCTAGAGGTCATCCCCCACCCTTCTCTCCCCACCCAGAACTAGAGGTCATTCCCCACTCTCCTCACCCTTCCCAGAGCTAGAGGTCCGTCCCCGCTCCCCTCTCCCTACCCAGAGCTAGAAGTCATCCCCCACCCTCCTCTCCCTACCCAGAGCTAGAGGTCCGTCCCCACTCCCCTCTCCCTACCCAGAGCTAGAGGTCATCCTCCACCCTCCTCTCCCAACCCAGAACTAGATGTCATTCCCCACTCCCCTCTCCCTACCCAGAGCTAGAGGTCATCCCCCACCCTCCTCTCCCTACCCAGAACTAGAGGTCCGTCCCCACTCCCCTTCCAGAGATAAAGGTCCGTCCCCGCTGCCTTCTCCCTACATAGGGCCAGAGATGTCTTCCCCTTCCCATCGGATGCACGCATTTCCTTCATGATGCTAAGCTCTCGAGATCTGAATGATGTCTCTATGATGAAGGCAATTTCCGCACTTCTTTGGGACGTAGGAGAAAAATACACTCCATAGAATAATAGTTGAAGATCTCGTTTGAGCTAAAAGAAATACTCTGATCTAAAGGAATCAGTAATATTTTTGCCTGCAGTGTCAACACAATTGTGCTTGGAGTCGTCTTTAATGACGGCTTTGTTGTCCTGATACCGTTTATATCTCTCGACGAAAAGCAGTAGCATTAAGATTTCTTGTAGCAATTTTTGTGAAAATGACGTCAACTGTGAACTCAATTACAGGACTCCCTTGTGATTTTGATTGGCGTATCTAAAAACACAGTGGGCGTATATCAACACACCATCTTTAATCTTAGCGACTGCAGGTAATCTCCGGAGACACTTTGAAAATCCAGCAACAACTGAACACAAAAGAATGCTTTGATCCTCACAATGACATCCCTTTCTACCCTGTGCGACCTCTTATCCCTTGTCAGTTTTCCGTGTACTATCATTAATCGAAATAAGCTCTCAGTGGGCAGCGAGAGTTGGCTGTAGCCGCCATGTAGTGCCAACACTACAGTATCATCGCTTTCAATCTTTTTATCTTTTGCATGATTACAAAAAAGGTTACAGTGTTTGTTCCATGGCATAGGTGACCTTACCTTATTTACATATTCATAAATCAATCAATATATGCATAGAATATTACCATTACCAATATTTCGCTAGACAGTATGATAGAATCATGATGTACGGATATAGGCGTTTGGCTACAGAGTATCAACGCCCCACACCCCTCCCCCCCCCCCCCCCCCCCAACTCCCACCATCTCAGCCACCCATCAACTCGCAACCATGCTTTCCCATAAGGATCGACTTCATTTCAGTCAACATAACCGCGCACGAACGCACCCTCACCTCCCCCCCCCCCCCCCCCCGCCGGCCAGGCCCCCACCCACACTGTCTAGCGCCACCGCAGACACCCAGGCATAGCGTCCCCGGTTACTACACCCGCGGGATATTTAATGGGGACATCAACCTCGTTATCGCCGGTGACACCCTTTCTGTAGAAGCAACAGGGGTGTCTATATGTGTGTTTATCGGGGTGCACCTTCCAGGGGTGGGCACCGCCCTCAGCACTCACGACCCTGGCCGTCCCGGGGTGGGCACCGCCCTCAGCACTCACGACCCTGGCCGTCCCGGGGTGGGCACCGCCCTCAGCGCTCACCACCCTGGCCGTCCCCGGGGTGGGCACCGCCCTCAGCACTCACGACCCTGGCCGTCCCGGGGTGGGCATCGCCCTCAGCGCTCACCACCCTGGCCGTCCCCGGGGTGGGCACCGCCCTCAGCACAGCCTCCTCTCTCCCGTCCCCCGAAAGGTCACTGTGACATGCCCAGTAATGCAGTCTGAACATTTTCTCACAGAAACATTCATGAGAAACTGGTTTTTCATCATGTGAGTTTATCTTGCTCCTGTCCCCAGCTCAGTTGGTCAGCAGGCGGAGCTGCAGATCACCAGGTCATGGGTTCGCGCCCTGGCACTAGCATCTGAGGCCTGTTTCATCCAACCCCACCCCATTGCCTCCGCAGGTCTAAACGCCTTCATGGGCCCAAAGTGACTTATAACACCAATATTTGTGTTCCTTCCTCAAATCGCTCTGATACTGATTGATCCTGTTTACAAATTGAACTGGACATTGTGAAATCAACGTTGTGTATCAACGCATCTAGCATTAAATAAAGCATGCATCATATATCGTGCTTACAGTATCATGTATACACCCAGGATTCCATGGGAATAAACACGGTACCAGGAAATCATCATATATAGCATTCAATGAACGCATCGCCAATGTGATAAAGTGAATTTGCGGTTTTGTAATCTTTCCGCAGTCGTCGCGGTGGTTTCATGTTCGTGTCTCGATCCTCCATTATGTCCCGCGAAAACAGACTCCACGATGTGTGTTGTGGGCGAAGTGGTTGCAGCGGCTCTTGGAATGTATTTTACATTGAGGTTGCGGTGAAAATGGTTGTATTTGTTAGTTGTAATGGATGGCAGTTCGATTATAGCCTACATTACTAAGTAGAGTCTCCCTCGCGCAAACCTTGATGACTATTTTACGAGCTCAATTTCCTTTTGTGCTGCTGGTGAAATTGATGAGGCGACCCGCCCAAGTTTGTATTTATTACTGAAAACCATGTGACTCTAACGCCGCACACTGCTTAGCTGCGCGCCCGCATTATTCAAGGCATTCATCATGGAATCTTTTAATATTCTGCCACGAAATTCCCCAAGAAAATGACCCGTAAAAACCTTCTCTTATGAGATATATTACGATTAAAAGTGTGGCTATCATTCCAGGGGCCGGGCTTTCTGCACGTGCTGCTTAGATATGAGATGCTTAGACCGGAAACGCGTGGTTCACGGTGTGAATCTCGCCGCAGGTGACGTGCTTTACGAGACCTACCCACTATTTATGACATTTCTGAATATCGCTATCGGTTTTTCTTTTTTCTTTTTGTGATATTTTTGCCTATTTTCGTCATTTTGCCCGGCGATTAAATGAAATAAACGCAGCGACAGGAAGTGACAAGTTGAGGCAGATTCTGTGGCTTGTGGATGTTGGCAACCGAATCGACTCGTATCCCGGCACCAGATCTACTGGCGCGAATCTAGGCGTTCTGTTGGCGTGAAAACGGCGGTTTTGGGGAAGGTGTTTCACGCCTTTATGGACTGATATGATTAGATTTGTCCTCTTTCAAACCCCTGACAAGCATTGCAAACTCCTTCCATCGGGTCGACCTCAACGAGGATTTGCTTAGTTCTTAGTAGCAGGCCGAAGACGGAGGCTGGTCTAATATTCTGCTTCTTTCACTGCTCAGGCCCCCCTAGCGACATGTATTGCCAGGCAACATGCCACGCATTCCATCGGGTCGACCTCAGCTGGGATTTGCATAGTTCTTAGTAGCAGGCCGAAAACGGAGGCTGATCTACTATTCTGCTCCTTTCACTGCTCAGGCGCCCCTAGCGACATGTATTGCCAGGCAACATGAAATGACGGAGTTGTTTTTTCTTTCCCAGAGCATGACAAATGTGAGAGCGAGCTTATAAGTGATGAATCAAGTGTGATAAAGCGTAGGGATCACTGAAATGTTAAATATTATGGAATACTGCTAAGAGTACATGACGCAAACCTTTAATAACAAAAATAACTGCAGGGGATCTAAAGCTTGACAAAGTACAGTACGCCGACAAGAACTAGCCAACAGCGTGGGAAGGTACATTTCTATCATTAGGGGGCGCGTTCCGACGCGGGTCCACCTCGCCCACCCTTTTGCCGACTAACCTGCGATGTTGCCTTCAGATTTAGCCTCCTCTCTCCCGTCCCACGAAAGGTCACTGTGATATGCCCAGTTATGCAGACTGAACATTTTCTCACAGAAACATTCATGAGAAACTGGTTTGTCATCATTTGGGTTTATCTTGCTCCTGTGCCCAGCTCAGTTGGTCAGCAGGCTGAGCTGCAGATCACCAGGTCATGGGTTCGCGCCCTGGCACTAGCATCTGAGGCCTGTTTCATCCAACCCCACCCATTGCCTCCGCTGGTCAAAACGCCTTCATGGGCGCCAAAGTGATTTATAACCCCAATATTTTTGTTCGTTCCCCAAATCGTCCTGATGATGATCGGTCCTGTTTACAAATTGTACTGGACATTGTGAAACTGTCAAAGCGTCTAGCATTAAATAAAGCATCCATCATCTATCGTGCTTACGGGGTCATGAACACACCCAGGACTCCATGAGAATAAAGCACATTGTATCAGAATATCCTCTTATAAAGCATTCAACGCACGCATCGCGAGGGTGATAAAGTGAATTTGCGGCTTTCGAAATCTTTCTGTAGTCGTCGCGGTGGTTTCATGTTCGTGTCTCGATCCTCCATTATGTCCCGCGAAAACAGACCCCACGATGTGTGTTATGGGAGAAGTGGTTGCAGCGGCTCTTGGAATGTATTTTACATTGAGGTTGCGGTGAAAACTGTTGTTTTTGTTAGTTATAACGGATGGCAGTTCAGTTATATCCTACGCTACTACGTAGATTGCCCCTCGCGCAAACCTCAATGACTATTTTACGAGCGCAATTTCCTTTTGTGTTGCTGTTGAAATTAATGAGGCGACCCGCCCGATCTTTTATTTATTACTGACAACCATGTGACACTAACGCCGCGGACTGCTTAGCTATGCGCCCGCATTATTCAAGGCATTTATCACGGAACCTTCTAATATTCTTCCCAGAAACTCCCCAAGAAAATGATCCGGAAAGACCTTCTCTTGTGAGATTTGTTTTGATAAAAAGTGTGGCTATCATTCCAGGGGCCGGCTCTCTAATATAAAGGGTATAGCGGCTTTCCGCACGTGCTGCTGGGATACGAGATACTCAGACCGGAAACGCGTGGTTCACGGCGTTAATCTCCTCGCATGTGACAGGTTTTACGAGAGCTACCCACTCTTTATGACATTTCAGAATATCGCTATCGGTTTTGTTTTCTTTTTTGTGATATTTTTTTGGCCTATTTTCGTTATATTGCTCGGTGATTAAATGAAATGAACGCAGCTACCAGACGTGACCAGTTGAGACAGATTTTGTGGCTTCTGAATGTTGGCAGCCGAACTGACTCGTATCCCGGTACCAGATCTATTGGCGCGAATCTAGGCGTTCTTTTGGCGTGAAAATGGCGGTTTTGGGGAAGGTGTTTCACGCCTTTATGGACTGATATGATTAGATTTGTCCTCTTCCAACCCCCTGGCAAGCCTTGCAACACTCTTTCCATCGGGTCGACCTCAGCTGGGATTTGAATAGTTCTTAATAGCAGGCTGAAAACGGAGGCTGATCTAATATTCTACTTCTTTCACTGCTCAGGCGCCCATAGCGACATGTATTGCCAGGCAACATGAAGTGGCGTTTTTTTTCCCAGAGCATGACAAATGTGAGAACGAGGTTATAAGTGATGAATCAAGTGTGATAAAGCGTATGGATAATTGAAATTATTATGGAATACTGTTAAAGAGTACAAGGCCAAAACCTTTAATAGCAAAATATCTGCAGGAGATCTAAAGCTTGAGAAAATACAGAACGCCCCTACAATCTAGTCAACAGCGATAGGGGTAGACATCTGTCACTAGGGATCGCGTTCCGACGTGGGTCCACGTCACCTACCATTGTGCCGACTTACTACAATGTTTAACTTCAGATTTAGCCTCCTCTCTACCGTGAGAGGTCACTGTGACACTTGCACTTGAGACCTTTTTCATCCAACTCGATTTCATTGATGAAAAAATGGCCCAAAATCAAAATGCATATCTGTTTAGGAGGGGCGAAGACAAAGTACCTAGGGCCCTGAATATGAGCCTGACCGGTTACGTACCTGGTCAGATCCGGGGAGGTGTCTGGCACCCACCATGGGGGGGGGGGATGCTGATGAACAGTCTCGGAACACTCATCCTGCGGCATCGCTTACATGTATATTAAATACATCTGTTACATGTAGATTAAAGGTTCATATATTTCTTATAAAACAGGAAAGGACAGTGCTTGAAGAAGCCAATGTCCGACAACAAGCGCAAGATCTAGCCCTAATATCCGAGAAAAGCACCAAAACAACTCCCCCCCCCCTGACTATCTCTCTTTTGTGGCTGTCGCCGGTACCGCCTCCCCCCCTCACCCCCTCCCCCCCCCCCTCACCTATACCACGTGCGGACACTGACTGGCGAGGCGCTGTGTCTGGACATTTACCGACCCACGACCCAGTGTCCTCATTGGCTTTGGGCCGACCATTACTGGGATTAGCTGCTCGGGCTTTATGGAAGTGTTCTCCCCTTCCACTGCGGCATGGTGGGTGGGTGGTGGGGTGGGGGGGGGGGGTTCTCCCCTTCCACTGCGGGATGGTGGGTGGGTGGTGGGAAGGGGGGTGATGGGTGATGTCCTCTCACTGCCCGCTTCGCCGAGCATGGTTCCTTTGTCTCTGGCGCCCCGTGTCGTGGTGTGAGGTCCTTATTCAATGTCGCCGACCTGGCCCCGAGGCTGAGATTGCCTGGGTCCACTTTAAGTACTGATGTATTAGAGCACCGGGTCGGGTGCCCGGATGTCGGCCAGGTAATCAGCCCGGCGGGTCAACACGTCAACATGTGAGTCATTTATAGTGAGGCATCGGACACCGGGATGATATGAGTTTTGGGAACGATTATCTGACTCTGTGTGAACTGGAGCGAGGGCGTCTTGATGGCGAGGTGTGTTGTTTGACTTTCCGTCGGGCAGGAAAGGGAGGATTCATTGTGAATGGGATCCTGTGACGTCATCTGACTCTGATGTTGTCCTTGTGGGATGTCTCCGATAGGTGGCGAGTGTCCCACCAATGTATTAACGGTCAGACGTGCAACGACCCGCAAGCGGAAAGGGCCGCTGGGGTTACATGGAAGGGGAGGTGGGGCAGCAGGTGGAATAGACCGCTGTGACCTTGGGGGGAGGGGCAGAATGGACCGCTGTGACCTTGGGGAGACATGGCAGCAGGCGGAATGGACCGCTGTGACCTTGGGGACACATGGCGGCGGCGGCGGCGCTAACATTCTGCGCCGGATTGCACGTGGACATGCCCCACCTCCCTCCCACCACCTCGTACCCCACACCCTCCTTTGGCTGTAATGGCCAGCACACAGACAATGCTACAGGCATTGGCCCTGCTCCACGCCCGGCGTCCCGGGCCCCGACCACATTTACAGCCAGCAGGCCGGTCAAAATTGTTGTTTGAAGCCCCACGGCCATCTCCGCCGTCGGCACCCCGCCGACCCCAAGCGCCACCTCGCACCCCCTAGCGCCACCCCGCACCCCCTAGCGCCACCCCGCACCCCCTAGCGCCACCCGCACCCCCTGGTGCCACCCCGCACCCCCTAGCGGACCCCGAGCGAGCGCTGTTTACAAGGGCTCGGGACCACGTGGTCTGGTGGCCGCCATGGCGACTGACTAACGAGACTGTCACATGGGTCGGGACCGGAGTAACACCGCGGAATGACGCCGCATCTATCCAACATCCATTGTCCCGAACCCCTACATGGCAACACCGCCCCTCCCTGCACACCACCCAACAGCCTTCCTGCACAGCAACGCCACCCCAGCCCCAGCCACCCCCTCCCTGTACAGAAACACCGCAACAGCCCCCAGCCACCCCCTCCCTGCACAGCATCGCCACCCAGCCCCCCAAGCCACCCCCTCCCGGCCCAGCAACACCGCCCCCCGCGCCGTCACCCCTTCCCCCCATCACCCCACCATCCAAACACTGACCCCTTCTCCACGCCAAACACCCCACCACCCAACACTCACCGCTCACCAAGCACCCCACAATACAGCACTCGCCCCTGCACCACACCAAACATCCCACCATCCAGCACTCCCCCATGCCCCCACACCAAACATCCCACCATCCAGCACTCCCCCTGCCCCCACACCAAACCCCCCACCATCCAGCACTCGTCCATGCCCCCACACCAAACACCCCACCATCCAGCACTGCCCCATGCCCCCACACCAAACACCCCACCATCCTGCACTCCCCCCTGCCCCCACACCAAACACCCCACCACCCAACACTCACCCCTCACCAAGCACCCCACAATACAGCACTCGCCCCTGCACCACACCAAACACCCCACCATCTTGCACTCCCCCCTCCTGCCCCCACGCAAACACCCCACCATCCAGCACTCCCCCCTCCTGCCCCCACACCAAACACCCACCATCCAGCACTCTCCCATGCCCCCACACCAAACACCCCACCATCCAGCACTCCCCCATGCCCCCACACCAAACACCCCACCATCCAGCACCCCCCTGCCCCCCCCCCCCCCCCAAGCACCCCACCATCGAGAGGTGATGGAGGGAGGAAGGGTGAAATTGGTTACCTAGTGGGTGTCTGCGGCCCCATATGTCTCGGACTGGGCCGGAATGGCTGGGCTATCACAGGGGTATTAATGGACCGGCTGACCACAGCCCTATCGCAACCAGTATGGGGGAGCCGTCGATTTGACGACGGACAAGGGAGCTGGCTTATGGCTGGCCCCGTCCATATTCACCGAGCCAAACCTTCAATCCTGTCCACACCTATTTATAGACCCACACCCGCCCACAAAATTGGTATGTCGTCCTCAGTTTTGCCCTTTCAACAGATATTAAGAAACAGTTGAACAGTGTGAAAAAAATATTTGTCTATATAGCCTGATGTGGCTGTCGAAAGCTGGAGACCCTAAATGTTACAAATGGTGTGTTCAAGGTAAGACCCTGGCATGATAACTACATAACCATTCGATGACAGAAATCCTGGAAAGTGTCACAGCTGATGACGGTTTATTTCACGGATGTTAGGGGTAGGTAAGCGTTGCGTTTGTTGTCGGACATTGACTTCTTCCAGCACTTTATTTGTTCTCATGTTTGTTTCTTTTTTTGCGCATGAGGAGAACGTAAATGTGTCGCCTCATCCCTCCCCCGATATTTCTAATAGGGTTAGGTTGCTCCAGCGTGGCTGCGAGCCACGACTAGCCATCATGACACCGCCTCGCCGTGGGAAATGAGGAGGTACCTCTCCCCTCACTTTGAATACTGGGCCCCCTCCTATGGCCTCCCGCTCACTCCCGGCCGACTTCGACCTTGGTATTGTCATGTCTTTTTAATAACCGTGAGCTCCTCGTAAACTGGAAATTAATAAGGTGTGAGGTTAATTCGACTTTTGAAGGATAGAGTTTGATATCGTTGGTCTGAAATATGATGAAAGGACATGCTGTAATGGCAGCGACTTGCTGGGTGAATTTGGTTCTTGGGTTTGGCGTTAAGCAAGAGTTGTGGCTTGGTGCTCGGGTCTCAGGCGTGAGCTAGAGTTTACGGTGAAGTCTACAATCTGACAAACAGCTTCCGTTCATATCATTCACCTTGTTATCAAGGGAGGCTTCCTCTTTGGCCACGGTTAGCCCATCTATGTTCCCTATGGCCTTTAACAACCACTCATTGATGCATTAGTATTGCTGTTGTCAGTATATGTTGTTTTGCTTATATTTGAGGAATGTGAGTTGGAAATCTCTTACTTCAAGCAAACAAACCATCAAGTAAGCATGTCTCGTTCTTCTTTCCAGGTTCCACCAAGAGCAAGTATTCGAGCGCTGACCGCGCTACCAGCGAGCGGGCTAGCGACAGAGCATCGGAGCGGTCGTCGGAGCGGTCGTCAGAGCGGTCATCGGAGCGGTCGTCAGATCGCACGGAGCGGACGTCGGAGAAAACCACGTCTGATAGAGGCTTGGAGCGGACAACGGAGAGGGGTTCGGAGCGGACATCCGAGAGGGGATTTAGAAAGATCAGAGCGGGGTTCAGAGCGGGCCTCGGAGCGGGGCTCAGACCGGGGCTCAGAGAGGGGTTCAGAACGGGGCTCAGAGCGGGGCTCAGAGCGTGTCCCATGGTACAGTCTGAGGCCAGGGTCCTGGGTAGAGTCTGAGGCCAGGATCCATGGTAGAGTCTGAGGCCAGGGTCCATAGTAGAGTCTGAGGCCAGGGTCCATGGTAGAGTCTGAGGCCAGGGTCCATGGTAGAGTCTGAGGCCAGGGTCATGGGTAGAGTCTGAGGCCAGGGTCCATGGTAGAGTCCGAGGCCAGGGTCCATGGTACAGTATGGTACATGGTACATGGTACAGAAATACCGTTGGCTTCTGATGGACCCTGAGCGGGCCGGCGCCAGGCACAACATCGCCGCTTACCGTCTGGCAGACAACCAGGAAGGCTGGCAAGACGACGGGGACTTCGGCGCCGGACGCCACGTCCGCTACCTCATGAGACGGCAAAACCTCACAAACGTCCTTGTCGTCATCACGAAACGCTTCGCTGGCAGACTATCCGGAAGCGAACGATTTAAACTGCTGGAATCAGCCGTGACATCCGCGTTACAGAAGCATCGGCAATCATGAGTTCCCATCCCCCTCCAATATGAACAGCGGCCTCGTCAACACTCGTCAAAAGAGTAGTTTCATACTACATATTCATCCAGGTGTGTAGCCATGTTCCTATATGCCTATACAATTTGAAAGGTTTAGAAACTTTCTGGCATTCTGGTTGTAAAACAAACAAAAAGGCCAGCGTCAATGTTTATTGTTTATATTTGCCTTGGTTGTCGATTGTACGACGCACGCCCCTTCGGCTCCCACCCGTCATCAGCCAAGCCTGAAGACGGAGAGCTCACTCATTAATGACACCGAGCTCAAACGTTAATTGTTCTTGTTTGTTTCCTCTGTAACGGGCCATAGGACCCAATAGCTTGATATGCATGCATACCATGTGTTTACACAAGCCCTCCCCCAATGGGTTCACGGTTTGCCCCCTCGAGCTGTATGGTAGTGTCGTAGTGGAATAAATTAGCGTAGCCCACTTCTGTTTCAAATAAATGGCTCAATATAGGGGTGTAAAGCAAATCTACTCGGTATATCTCGGCATAGAAAAAAACGAGCTCTAATGACTGATGTTAAACAGTAAAAGATCGTAAGTGGTTGTACATTCGTGCCTTCTGTCTACGTCCCATACGTTCTCTCCCCCCGCGAAAGACGAGTTCGATCCAGTCAGTAAACTGCCCGCGTGGCACGGTATGTATGTTCAGTGTCCCGGGGCCTTTCCCACAAGGGTGATATGCCAGGTGTTACCGCTGATGATTGCGCCTTGTAATGGCCACGGTGTTCTGTGAGTTATACAGTATTAGGTTAATTGCAGTGTCTGCGCTGCTGCTTTAACCGGCTGTGTTCATACCAGTCACAATGTTTTGTTATTTTGTATGCAGATATAATGTTGTAACTAATTAGGAAGCCGTCACTCTTCAAATACAGGTTAATTGCGCTACCCGGGTGTGTTTCTGGTGAAAAGCTGAGTGAAATGGGCACCCATGACAAAACTGTTTGTTGTTTAAAGGTTCATTTATATGTTTCTGTTCATTTGTTTATTCGCCTGTTTGCGGAGATTCACAATGTTATTGCAGTGATTTTCTATGTCGATTGTGGGTAACGAGAATGTTGGTGACATCTTAACAAATTTTGGGGGTGTAAATATTAATTCACTTATTGATACATTAAAAGTTAATTGTAATGGCAAATCTGACATTGATTGTTCGGAAGAAATTATTATTGAACACTCACCTTACTGTGATTTGGATGGGTTTATTAAGGTCATGGAGAGTAAGCGACATGAGTTCACCATGCTTAGTTTAAATATTGCCTCCATTCGTTCTAAAATTGATCAATTGAAAGTGTTTTTAGAGGTTCTACGTGATCGCAATGTTGTGTTATGTGCAGTCTGTTTACAAGAAACCTGGTTATCAGATGATGCTGATACTGGCATTTTCGAACTCGATGACTATGTATTGATATCGCAGGGTAAATCCTGTAGCACGCGTGGAGGTCTGCTTATATATCTCAATAAGTCATATGCATTTAATTTTATAGAAAACCCGATTAAGTCGAATATATGGGAAGGGCAATTCATTGAAGTATATGGACGTAATACTGACAAGAAAATGCTTCTAGGAAATATATATCGACCTCCATGCGACATCAATGAAAACTATGCAACCTTTTCAGAAGAATTTTCTGAGGTTCTCTTTTCATTTGAGAGAAGCAAACCTAATAGGGAATGTATTTTAGCAGGTGACTTCAACATTGACCTCCCAATGATTAATGAAAAACCGGCCATTAGCGATTATTTTGATTGCATCATGTCTTGCAGTTTTCTTCCCAAAATCACACTACCGACCCGATTGTCACGTAATAGGGGTACATTGATCGATAATTTTTTATGTAAATTAACACCCAGTTCGTTGAATACAACGGCGGGAATTTGATTGAAGGCCATTTCAGACCACCTCCCTTATTTCTTATGTTTAGACATAGATATACGACGCTCAAATAAAACGCCCATTTATATTAATATAAAAGCCAATGATCCACAGTCAATGCTACAATTTAAACGGCACATTGCAAACGCAAATATTTTAGGTAGACTGAACAGTGACCTTAGCGCCGACCCTAATATCAATTATGAGATAATGGACGATGTACTAGCAAAGGCCAGGGCTACTTTTTTACCGGACAAAACAGTTAAATTTAACAAGAGGAAACATAAAAAGGCAAACTGGATCACTAATGGTATCATAAAGTCCATAGCGTTTAAAGATAAACTTTACAAGAGACTTAAAATGACAGCGCCAACGTCCTGTCAATACGATACTCTGAAAACCAATCTTAGAACGTATGATACCATATTAAAAAATAACATTCGGTTGGCCAAAAGATCGTATTATTACCATGCTTTCGAAAAATGTAAGGGAGACATCAAGGCAACATGGAAAGCAATAAGATCCGTCATTAATAGATCAAACCGAAAGGACAAATTCCCCGAGCTCTTTAATATTAATGGCAAGCCAACATCTGACCGTTCGGCTGTAGTAAATGGATTTAATGAGTTTTTTAGCACCATTGGTACTAAACTTGCCAGTAAAATCAAACCGGACCCAAACCAAAGTTATACTAACTATCTAGGTGATCCATGTGAAAACAAAATGGTGTTTAATTTAATCGATCATAACGTCACTAATAAAATAATTGATGAGCTGAAACCTAAGGCTAGTTCTGGACATGATGACATGTCAATGAAAATGCTGAAACTATTAAAAGTAGATTTAAGTAAGGCAATTACTCACATCATTAATCAATCAATTTGTACTGGTATGTTTCCAGATAAATTGAAACTTGCAAAAGTTGTACCAGTTTTTAAAAAGGGGGAAAAATCTAATATTGACAATTATAGGCCAATTTCAATTTTACCAGCCATATCAAAGGTTTTTGAAAAAGTAATTTATAACCAGATGTATGACCACTTTGACCACGAAACCCTGTTTAACAGTGGTCAGTATGGTTTCCGGAAAAAACATTCAACACAATTGGCTGCTCTGGAATTAATCGATAAAACCATACATAAACTAGACGAAGGGGAGATACCGATAAACATCTATCTTGATTTATCAAAAGCCTTTGACACCATTAATCACGATATACTATTAGCTAAACTGAAGCACTATGGGGTTTCTGGGCTTGCGCGCAAGCTGCTACAAAATTATCTTCAGGATCGCAAACAGTATGTAAGCATAGATAACGTTCAATCAAAAGAAGTTCTGATCTCCCGAGGAGTACCACAGGGATCAATACTTGGCCATCTTTTGTTTATAATATATATAAACGATATATCTAGAGCGAGTGCAATATTTAGTGCAATTATTTACGCTGACGATACAACCCTTTCTAGCACAATTAGTACATTAGCGCCAAAAGGTAATGTGAGTAGTGAAGTATTAAACCATGAACTTTCTCTAGTAAGCAATTGGCTTAAACTTAACCAACTATCTCTTAACGTTAAAAAAACCAAATTTATGTTATTTTATATGCCACAAAAGCGGGTAACGATACCAGAACTTTATATTGAAAATATCAAGCTAGAATGCGTTGACGACTTTGATTTTCTCGGATTGACCCTACATAAACATCTGAAATGGTCCAGTCACGGTGATAAAATTGCTTTCAAAATATCTAAGGTAGTTGGAGTTATGCAGCATCTAAAATATACCCTTCCTCAACATATTCTGCTAACCATTTATAACTCGCTCATTTTATCTCACTTGCATTACTCTATATTAGCCTGGGGCCACCAAAGTGATCGATTGAAAAATATTCAGAAAAGAGCCATCCGTATCATAACAAAGAGTCATTATATTGCGCACACTGAACCCTTATTTAAGCGATTGAATCTCCTTAAAATAGACGACATTCATGAGTTACAGTCTTTGAAGTTTTATTACAGGCTGCTGCATGATGATCTCCCTGTATATTTTATTACCTCTTTCCATTTTCCCCGTATATTGGACCGACATGAGCATAACACCAGACGTAAGCAAAATATAATTATACCCAGAACCAAGCACAAATTTGCCGAAAACTGCATCCGCTATTACTTAACTCATTTAATAAACCAAACTCCAAAAGAGACCTTAACGAAGATATTTACGCATTCAATAGCGGGATACTCAACCTATATTAAAAAACGACTTCTTGATAGGTACTGTTTTGACTGTTCTAAAGTCCATTGTTATGTCTGTCAAAAAGAATTACTTTTTATCTAGTCCCCCAAAAAATTATTCTTATTTCATATTTGTACTATCGAACTATAACGGTGTATTTCGGTAATTGTTAACTTGTTAACTTGTTAATTTGTCTTTATAGAGTCTTGTCCTCCGCTTTTTTTGTCTGTGTGTGTTTTGTTGTTTTTTTATGTGTGTTTTTTTTTGCGTTGAGGTGGCCACCATGCCAGCGACTCTGTCATAATGGTGGTCTCCTTGACCAGGGATTTTTTTTTTTTTTTTTTTTTTTTTTTCCTGTTGTATGCTATGTTGTATTGTATTGATTCCTGGTCGAAATAAATGATGATGATATTATGTCTGAGGCCAGGGCCCATGGTAGAGTCTGAGGCCAGGGCCCATGGTACAGTCTGATGCCAGGGTCCTGGGTAGAGTCTCAGGTCAGGGTCCATGGTACAGTCTGAGGCTAGGGTCCATGGTACAGTCTGAGGCCAGGGTCCATGGTATAGTCTGAGGCCAGGGTCCTGGGTAGAGTCTGAGGCCAGGGTCCTGAGTAGAGTGAGAGGCAAGGGTCCATGGTAGAGTCTAGGGCCAGGGTCCATGGTAGAGTCTGAGACCCGGGTCCATGATAGAGTCTGAGGCCAGGGTCCTGGGTAGAGTCTGAGGCCAGGGTCCTGGGTAGAGTGAGAGGCCAGTGTCCTGGGTAGAGTCTGAGACCTGGGTCCTGGGTAGAGCTGAGGCCAGGGTCCTGGGTAGAGTCTGAGGCCAGGGTGCTGGGTAGAGTCTGAGGCCAGGGTCCATAGTAGAGTCTGAGGCCAGGGCCCATGGTACAGTCTGAGGCCATGGTACAGTCTGAGGCCAGGGTCCTGGGTAGAGTCTGAGGCCAGGGTCCATAGTAGAGTCTGAGGCCAGGGCCCATGGTACAGTCTGAGGCCATGGTACAGTCTGAGGCCAGGGTCCTGGGTAGAGTCTGAGGCCAGGGTCCATGGTAGAGTCTGAGGCTGGGGTCCATGGTACAGTCTGAGGCCAGGGTCCATGGTAGAGTCTGAGGCCAGGCTCCTGGTTAGAGTCTGAGGCCAGGGTCCTGAGTAGAGTGAGAGGCAAGGGTCCATGGTAGAGTCTAGGGCCAGGGTCCATGGTAGAGTCTGAGACCCGGGTCCATGGTAGAGTCTGAGGCCAGGGTCCTGGGTAGAGTCTGAGGCCAGGGTCCTGGGTAGAGTGAGAGGCCAGTGTCCTGGGTAGAGTCTGAGACCTGGGTCCTGGGTAGAGCTGAGGCCAGGGTCCTGGGTAGAGTCTGAGGCCAGGGTGCTGGGTAGAGTCTGAGGCCAGGGTTCTGGGTAGAGTCTGAGGCCAGGGTCCTGGGTAGAGTCGGAGGCCTGGGTCCTGGGTAGAGTCTGAGGCCAGGGTCCTGGGTACAGTCTGATGCCAGGGTCCTGGGTAGGGTCTGAGGCCAGGGTCCTGGTTAGAGTCTGAGGCCAGGGTCCTGAGTAGAGTGAGAGGCAAGGGTCCATGGTAGAGTCTAGGGCCAGGGTCCATGGTAGAGTCTGAGACCCGGGTCCATGGTAGAGTCTGAGGCCAGGGTCCTGGGTAGAGTCTGAGGCCAGGGTCCTGGGTATAGTGAGAGGCCAGTGTCCTGGGTAGAGTCTGAGACCTGGGTCCTGGGTAGAGCTGAGGCCAGGGTCCTGGGTAGAGTCTGAGGCCAGGGTGCTGGGTAGAGTCTGAGGCCAGGGTTCTGGGTAGAGTCTGAGGCCTGGCTCCTGGGTAGAGTCTGGGGCCAGGGTCCATGGTAGAGTCTGAGACCTGGGTCCTGGGTAGAGACTGAGGCCAGGGTCCTGAGTAGAGTCTGAGGCCACCCTGGGATATGTCTTCATCTAGTGGAAGTAGACGTGTCTGGCAAGATGGCCGACTGAAAGCATTGCTTGAGAAATTCTATTTCTGATTTCTGGAGAGATTTCTTTGTCTATACCCATATTATAAGTATGGAGCACAACTAAGTTACTTAGAAATTGCATCAAATGCAACTTTGTGTTGTATTGCATATATTACGCCGTGTCCCAGTACCAATATATCGTTCATACCCAGATGTCTTGGATGTCCGCAATGTAGATGATCAGCTACTTATAGTTACTTATTAATTGATATTTAAAAAAAATGGTTAAAAGTAGTCTCTCCATTTGTTCGCAATGGGCAATGTGGGTTCCTGCATGCTTAATGCCTCTCCATAAGAACCCAGCTAAAGCAGCCTTGGATGAAAGTGAGGCATCGTGTGACCCAGTTTCTCAGACAGCCCGGAGTGTGGCTCTATTGAGTTGGGAATCATTAAATCCTGAAATCCTGGTTTGGATATGGCGTGCTTCCATTAATGGCCTTCCATCGTCCCCATGTTTCTACTTTCTGCAAAGTTGTTTTAATGCCACACACTCTCTACGTGGTTTTTTACACGACTGATGCTGCCAATGTTAAGTGAGTTATCTATGGCGCAGAATGCTCCGCTAGGAAATTGATCCAGCTAGAACTTATTTTTGTCTTGATGTCCGCTCTCCTGTACACTTGGCAAAAAAAAGCCTCCAAAGATCCTTGCCGAACCTTGGTGAGATGTCCCATTATGTGGACCATCTGTGGGGCTCACATGTCCACTTTAAGTGTAAACATCGACTGTGCTGGGTTTAATTCACAGTCTCCTTGCAGTACCTGACACTGGGGCATCCTCTGCCCATCCATCATGTCATTAGCCTAGGAAGCTGTTGCTCCCGGATTATCTCCCACCACAAGGCACCAACGCGGCGGATTAACACTAATCCCATCCGCACAATTTCAGGAATCCCGGCTGGTGCAGAATCAAAGATGGATTATAGTTCAGCGTGGTGTTCACGCCGGGTACAGAGTTCGATGGTCCCTGGGTGTGTGTGTCTGTATGGTTGTGTCGAGTGCAAGGTTCGTTAATCTTGCCTCCAGCCCCCGATATCCTAGCGATGCCTTCCGGTGGGAGGGATTCATTCAGTATAGGCCGCCTGTGTGTTCTTCTACCAGAATAAATAAAAAGTTAGGCGTTGTTTGTCGCACAATAAAAAGCTGGTACTGTTTACGACAGCATGTCGCCACATGGCTTCCGGCCTTACATTGTGTCAACGTCAGCAAAGTACAAGACAGGAAACAGTGTACCTCATTCTTCCCCGACCTGGCCGACTGATTAGCGTAACCTCAGTCACCCCAGGGCACTATTTTTCTCCTACATTTTTGTTAAAGACGCTCTCCTTGATATTACGGTACTCCTGTTTAGCTCCATCGTGTTTATGCCCATCGTGTTTAGGTCCATCGTGTTCACACTCATCGTGTTTACACCCATCGTGTTTAGGCCCATCGTGTTCACATTCCTCGTGTTTACACCCATCGTGTTCACACTCGTCGTGTTTACTCCCATCGTGTTTAGGCTAATCGTGTTTAGGTCCATCGTCTCACTTGATGGCGGCAGCTGGGTGAGAGTTGATGGTCTGTACTCTGTGACCTGCCTTATGCGGGGGCCGAGGTCTCCACAGCTCACTCACAACCTACGGTGACCCCTCCCCACTCCCTTTCCTCTGTGGCCAGCCCCCCCCCCCCCCCCCCTCTGGCCAGCGCCCCTCCCCTCCTCCCCACCACACGCCTCCAGTCATTATGTCACTGACACCTGCTCATTACTAATGACAGCTCAGAGACGGCCGTGGGGCTCTGGTTTCTGGCAGGAGATCTCATGTTGGGAAGTCTCTACATTGAACAGGAAGCTGAGGATGACATTACAGCAAGCGAGGGTCTTAATGTGAGGCCAGCCCATGTGTCTGAAGATCAAGGTCACCACCGCTAGGGGGGCGTTAAAACTAGATGTCCATAGGTGAAGGCCATTCCATCGGGGTGTTCAAGGACACTCCACTGGGGTGTTAGGGCAAATGTCCAAGAGGTCAAGGACATTCAGCCGTGGAGGGGTAAGGGCAGATGTCAGGGAGCAAAATTCACCGAGATTGGTACTTTAACATGTTCTCTGGTGGTGTCAGGGGGGGGGTAGGAGGGGTCGACCGCAGAGCCCTGATTGGGGTCTCTAGCCCAAGGTCGTGACAAGGGGTGGGACAAGGGGTCGGACTGATCGAGTAGCCTCATCGTTCGCACCGATGCAGCTGTCCTTGCGGTCGCAATGTTGGTTGGTCTGGCGACGTTTTTTCGCAATTTAATGCAATGAAAAATATATGCATTTCGGATTCACTTTTTCGCAGTATACGATTTCCTTTATCCCGCTTCCGTGGCTTATACTACTATATGTAATAATGGCACGAGATTGCTTCTCAATTACTCGTCTTTGTGTGAAATTGTGTTCGCGTTTGTTAGGAAGTAACCTGTATGAACCACTCCTGTCAGTGTGGGAAGGCGTGTCCCGTTTACATGTACCTGAATGTTCACCGATGTACTGATCAGATTGTTGTATGAGAGCTTTTCTCATTGTGGGAGAGGTTGCAAGAGTGCAGTAGAAAAGTAGAAACGATTGGACAAGAAAACACATGTAATATGCATCTTTTGGAATAAACTATTTGATGGTTTGACAAACAGCTGTCCGGCTCATTTGATTTGCTTTCATTTCTTCATATTCTTCACTGAATATTTCTTTCCCGAAGTGTCGGGCAATTTGTAAATAAACAAATGAAATGCTACACTCTTAAAATTCTTAAATTCTTTTACCCTTAATTTCGGATACAAATAAATCATAAATTTCCGTGGCGAGCGCAAGTGATGATAAGGATCATAAGGCATAGAGAGCCAGAGCGTAATCCTGTCACTCTACCCAACACTGCTCCACACGTCACGTCATGAGCCATGCCACACACTGCTCCTCACATGACGTCAGCGGTAGTCACGTCGTGCGCCAGGCCACACACTGCTCCTCACATGACGTCAGTGGTAGTCACGTCGTGCGCCAGGCCACACACTGCTCCCCACATGAAGTCAGCGATAGTTACGTCGTGAGCCAGGCCACACACTGCTCCTCATATGACGTCAGCGGAAGTCCCGTTGTAAGCCAGTCCACACACTACTCCCCTCTTGACGTCAGCGGTAGTCACGTCGTGAGCCAGGCCACACACTGCTCCCCACATTACTTCAGCGGTAGTCAGGTCATGAGCCAGGCCACACACTGCTCCTCACATGACGTCAGTGGTAGTCACGTCATGAGCCAGGCCACACACTGCTCCTCTCATGACGTCAACGGTAGTCAGGTCATGAGCCAGGCCACACACTGCTCCTCCCATGACGTCAGCGGTAGTCACGTCGTGCGCCAGGCCACACACTGCTCCTCACATGACGTCAGTGGTAGTCACGTCATGAGCCAGGCCACACACTGCTCCTCCCATGACGTCAACGGTAGTCAGGTCATGAGCCAGGCCACACACTGCTCCTCCCATGACGTTAGCGGTAGTCAGGTCGTGCGCCAGGCCACACACTGCTCCACACATGACGTCAGCGGCAGTCACGTCGTGAGCCAGGCCACACACTGCTCCTCACATGACGTCAGCGGTAGTCACGTCGTGCGCCAGGCCACACACTGCTCCTCACTTGACGTCAGCGGAAGTCTCGTTGGGAGCCAGTCCACACACTGCTCCCCACATGACGTCAGCGGTAGTCACGTCGTGAGCCAGGCCACACACTGCTCCTCACATGACGTCAACGGTAGTCAGGTCCTGAGCCAGGCCACACACTGCTCCTCCCATGACGTCAGCGGTAGTCAGGTCGTGAGCCAGGCAACACACTGCTTCTCACATGACGTCAGCGGTAGTCAGGTCATGAGCTAGGCCACACACTGCTCCTCTCATGACGTCA